>JAPMLY010001125.1:0-126564 GCA_026401115.1 Tetraselmis chui | reverse complement strand
AGGGAAACGAGGATGGGGCGCGTGACATTGGCAGAGTAGGGCACCTTACTCAAACATAATTCTAACAATACGAAGATCGATGTCACAATATGGACATGCATGCGTGTCTCGCATTCGTCTTTGTGGGCTTTTGTCGTAGTTGGGATATATCTCATATTTATATTAATTGTACTTACTTATTTATGTTTGCGATTGTGGCGCTAATGTATTTTATTCGAGTGTACCACAAACGGCATATACTGATTACATTTGTGTGTGGTATACGCATGTGTGAATAAGGCGACGCGAAACTTCCATTTTTCTTATTTGGTGGCGGTTTTTCTCAAGAAAAGATGTGTGGGAGGAGGGGGGGGGGGGGGGGGGGGGGGGGGGTAAATCGTTTTCAGAATGTATATATATATTTTTTCTCAAGTACTGCTAGTTACTTCACCCTCTACCTCCCCCCAAACCCCATATTACAAATTACAAATTAAATTAATTACCCCCAAACCCCAAACCCTGAAATTCGAACCTTGGTCGTGGTGTTGCGTTGTTGTATTGCTCAGGAACTGAAAGGATGTCATTTCCAGTACTTTAATATTGAGCCGGGCAACAGTAACTTTGTAAAAAAGGGGCTTCAAAAGAGGTAAAACTGAATAGACTTGAAACAACCAATAAAAACGGAATCGACTAACGTGTGACCTTCAGCCCGAGCTCGTCTCCCCCCCTCCCCCTTGAAAAAGAGGTATTCGAGAA
Organism: Tetraselmis chui; assembly: GCA_026401115.1. NCBI lineage: Eukaryota > Viridiplantae > Chlorophyta > Chlorodendrophyceae > Chlorodendrales > Chlorodendraceae > Tetraselmis > Tetraselmis chui. The sequence goes on along the minus strand of JAPMLY010001125.1, from coordinate 125,829 downwards.
GGGGCTTTCATGCTCACTTCGCATTTGCAGACAGCGCTTGATTATCCTGCGCAGCGACGGAAAGGCAATGCCGTCGTCGTGTTTTTCAAAATATAAGCGGATTTCTATACACAATCCGAACCAAGAGGAACACGGGCCTGCCCTCATGATATACACTCCTCCACAAAAGTCCGGACAAGATTTCGCACCTTCGCAAGTAGAAAATGTAACCATGCGTCGATTTTATTGACAAATATCCGTGAAATCCCAGGCAATGCTTTTGCGCGCAAAATGGAATGCGCTGACAACTACGAGGGGGCGAATTCGAACACTGCCGGGCATGTGTACTTGGCGTTATTGCGCCCGCACCAGTGCGGCACGCTCTTTCAAACAGTCGCCGTGCTTGGTAGACGAAAAGAGTAACGGGCGCACAACGCCGCAATATGAACGCTGATGCGACGGTCGCGCAAATATAATGCATAGGCGACGGAGGGAGGGGGTGTTGGGCAGGCCGCTGTGGGGGAAACACACGAAATCGCGTATGTCGACTTACCACCGATGTGCGCACAACCCAAGGGCAAGCCGCTTTCGGCCACAATGTTCAAGCGGTCATAACTTACTCATATATTGTCCAAACGTTTTATAACAGATACCGTTGGACGCGTCTTTTCAATGCCCGTCAAATTCACCTACTCCGGACTTCAAACACTCACAAATTGATTTGTTATGAAATGTTTTAATTTACAATACATTCCGGCAAAGCTGAGCCGCAGTGCCGAGCAACACCCATCGAAGTCGGCTCACCTCCTGAGCCGATTTTTGCGGGGTTTATCGATATATGTTTACGAATTCTTTATTCCTATTGACCTCCGAGCCTAATTCCCGACGCGTGCCACGCGTGGGCGGGTGTGGTTGGCACAAGCACATACCCAAGCATTCCAAACACCACCGTCAGCGTGATGCGCCCCTAACGGCCATGTTGGACCTCGCCCCTCCCCTAAGCCAATCGCCCTCGCATGTTTACAATGTGCAGTGTTTGTACAAACCTGCGTCATGTGCGTTTTTGCTCGCTTGCTTCCCAAAAAATCACCCGTGCCAGCGGCGTGAACTTCCGTGCTCTATTCACACACCCGCAAACCAAACCTCGTGCATGGAACACGGTACCCACGCCTCCAAACCCCCTCCAAAAAGCCCCCAAAAATGCGGTTATGTGGAACACAGGGTGATATGCAGCTTGGCATGAGCGCTTGAGCAATGCCCAAGCGTGGCGCTCAGAATGACGTGTGTAGTTCAGACAATTTCCCGGGAATTTATGGGCTTAATTCGACGAACTCCACCGACAACACCCGCTTTAAGATGAGGTCTAACCACCCCGGATGGCGGCTCACTGCTTGCTTCTCGGCTCTCCTACAATTGGGTGGTACTCGGGTATCGTCGTGCTTGACGTGGTGAGAGGGGAGCGTGTTCCTGACTAGCTTATGCTTATTTTCTCTACAGCCAGAACCGACTAATTTTAGTCGGTTGTGCTTTTGGTCTTTTTCTCCCACCATTTCCCAGAGTTTGATTACCACGAACCACGGTAAAATTCTTTACAAAAAATGTAGTTCAGGAAAATTTGCCGCTCTTCAAATTATTGACTGGTGAGACACGGGCAGCTTGTTGAACATGGGTGATCCGTGCAGCATCGCGACCTGATTGTACAAGTCGTTTCTGCCGCACCGCTTTCAAGGACGCTTAGTGTCTTGCCCAACCCTGTCCTCGGGCTGCGATGTTTCTGTCCGAGACACATACATCGATATAGAGGGGACCCTAGGTATTCTCGACGGCAGTATTTCGCCAAGTGGCGTACACCACGGGTGATGTGGTGCTCCCGGATTCGGTTGTTGATTAGCGGGTGTTCCTTTTTCTGGCCGAACACTACGCCTACCGACTCTCACTAGAGGACCTGCGCCGAGAGGCTACCTCAGGCCCCCAAAATGGGCACGACCAGTCTCTAGGGTGTTAAGACCTTTGTTTTCAGGTCATCGGCCACAGTTTCGGTGCAAACGAGTCGGAGTTTCCAGTATTTGTATAGGACGTGCCTGTCGGAAACTCGCACTGAAATTATCGGCGTCGGGATCCGCAAGACATACCGCGGAGAGCAGCGACTCTATCGTTCCTTATTCAGCTGGGAACGGCATGAACACGCTTCAAATACGCATTAGAAACCAACGTGATCCAGTGGAGCAGCGTGGTGAATGGTGTCCCGTCCGTGGGTGCTGCGGATATGCACATTCTGAGTACGGCAGCTCTCAAGCGGCACCCGCAGCGTGTATGTCACCCTGCCGACAAGGTTAGGCCAGCGCTGCCCATCAAAACTTAAAATATCCTTTCTGGAAGCACACCTTTCACCTCATTAAACGTTCGTTGACGAGTCGTTTTATTTTTGCAGGTTGCTGAGAGCCTCACCGCGGCGATATGTTATGTTGTTTTGCAGTGGCAATACCAACGCTCGCAATACCGGCAGCGACTTCGGATGCCGCCAACAATGTCAGCATTTTCACACTCCGGGACAACATATGCATTTTCAAGAAGCCGCAGTCCGTTACAAGAATGGAAGTATTGCCTCTTGCGACGTTGAAGCTGGGAAAGAGTCATTCGCTAGGCTTTGTTGTCGGTGTCTGTGGGATCGAAGTAGCGCGTCAATTGGAGGTAAGGGATGCAACTGCAATGAGTGAAACCAATAGCACCCGAACCAAGTGAGAACATCGATCAATAGCATGGTGACTTGCTAGTGTTTTACGTTGCACGTGCATGTTATGGCGGAGGGGGAAGCGGAGTGTGCACTACGCAAAGATAGAAGTGGCACACATTAATTTCACATCATGTGCGTAGCGAACAATGTGGCGGTTTGCCTCGTCAAGCTAAACGCTAGCACAAATCAGTTCTAATCTGTCTAGTTATGTCGTTGCGAGATGGCAAAAGATGTTGTCGAAAGGTGATGGTCAAAGATGTTTCACTACTGTACTTAAGCAGTATATGTTGTAAGTGAACAAAGGAATTGTTAAATGGTTCTGTCTCCTCCCTCTACTGCACTGGGCTTAGATAGGTTTCTGCCCAGCTAGCTTACGCCTCGTAGCTTCGCTTACGTGTCAGGCGTTAGGGCTGTCTAACCGTCGTCATCTGTCCTGAGACGCGGCTCGTCTAGCATGGAGAATCACGACGCTGCCCGTTCTGCATCGGAGAACTCGCTTAGGCGCGTCTTCTAGCTAGTTAGATTAACTGTGCGTATCTGTACGTACCGGGAGGTACTGGTCGTACAGTAGCATCAGTGCCCTTGTAAATAGTGCAGTAGCGACGTACCCACGTTTGTACGTCCGTCCTATGGAAAAGCACGAATTAGCGTTTGTAACGAGTACCTGTACAATGTCCTGCAATGTTCTATTGCAGGACTGTACTCGTCACACTCGTACCCTCCCCATCTTGACAGATCTTGAGGCCGCCGCGAGGTAGACCTCCGTGGTAAATGCGCGCTTGGTGAGCGTGCATGAAGTCGATGTACGCTTGAGTCTTGGCAAATTTGTGCCATTGGGGCGTCTCCAAGAATTCTTGTAACGCAATCGTCCGGTGCACCTCGTTCAATCGGTGCCATACATGTGGAATGTCGTCATCGCTGAAGTGCGTCATGAAGAGCAGATATTTGCCTCGTCGCCCAGGTAGCGACTTGATGCACACAACAGAGATGTGCGAGACGTCAAACTCCTCGTCGTCTCCTTCATGTATAGTCACCGGGACAGCTGGTCGTAGTGGAGCGGTAGAGCAGGGTCGCAAGTTGTTAACATGGAACACATGATGTAATCGTACTGTCGCTAGAAGTTTCAATCTGTAACTGTGTTTTCCAATTTGCTCCTCCACTGAAAAAGGGCCGAGCTGTCTGTCTATGAGCTTCCGGTTCGGTTGTCCTCGCAGAAAAAGGTTTGCTGTGACGACTGACACCTTGTCTCCTTAAGCGAAGTGATGCGCTGTAGACGGTTCTGTGCTCGCTTGCATCTCGTCCTTGTGTAGCTGTAACACTGAGCGTACCAAGGTGTGTACTAACAATCTCAACCGTTCTGTTGCGTCTTGCGAAATTGGAATCGATGGTCGCATGCTGAACAGCAGGTCAGGAGGCTCCTCAAGAGAGAACCCAAAGTTAGCCTCGAACGGTGTGTGCTCAATTCCGAGTGCATGCGAAGCGTTGTACGCGAATTCCACTTGCGGTAGTAGCGTAGTCCAGTCAGAGCCATCATAGCAACAGAAGCAACGAAGAAGCTTATGAAACGTGATGTTCACTCGCTCTGTTAACCCGCCCGTTTCTGGATGTCGACTAGAAGACATGTTCAGACCCGTTCCGAGGCGTCTCCAAAGTGACTGCCAGAAGGCACTGACGAATTTCGGGTCGCGGTCGCTTATCGGCACACGGGGCAGTCCATGTAAACGGTAGACTCAATGTAAAAACAAAGTTGCAGTTTCTTCGGCAGTAATCGACTCTGTACATGGCAGAAAATGGGCCATTCGAGTTAGATGGTCTACAACAATCAGCACACTGTTAAAGCCATTGCTCTCAGGCAAGCGTGTCAAGTAGTCAAGACCAACTGTATGCCACGGTCTAGGTGGAACAGGCAGTGGGTAAAGAGTCGCAGCCATCTGCGGTCGAATCTTTGCTCGTCGACATACGACGCAGCGTTCACAGAAATCTTTCACATCTTGGCGAATTCGTTTCCACCATAATCTGTCGAGTGCTTTAGCAAGAGTGCTAGAAACTCCTCTGTGACCAGCTGACGAACTTTTGTGCAACTCTGTGATTAATTTCAGTCGGAGCTCAGAGTTCTGTGGTATATAGAGGCGATTGAGGCCCCAAAAGTATCCGTCTCTTGCTTCAATCCGGCTGTCTTTCGTCCTCTCACCCTCGTCCCCATAAAACGAGTCTTGTGAGAACCCCTCGCGAATGAGATCAGCGAACTCAGGGCTCAATTGCAAGCGCGTTAACTTTCAGTAAGTTTAACTGCGCGTCTTCAAACAACAGCTGGGACTTCAGTCGTAATTCTCGATCTGACGGAACCTCGCCATCCCAAAATAAGGGAACAGTGGCCTAAGGTACGAAGTCTGGACGCCGACTTAACGGGTCAGCTTCGTTCAGAGCTCCCTTGCGATATGCAAGTGCCATCGAGCCCACAAACGGTCGCAAGTCCCGCAGGTATCTTGCTTGCCGCTTGTTCAGCCTGTTGTTTGGTTGCCTGAGCAGATGTCGTAGTGTGTCCTGGTCTGTTACGACAAGGAACTTAAAGCATCCTTCAAGATAGCACCTCCAATGCTTGACAGCTTCGCATACGGCCAAAGCTTCTAAGTCGTACGCAGAGTAAGTGTTACCACGCTCAGCTGGATTTAGCTTACGCGCCCAGTAAGAGACTGGTTGAAGACCTCCTCCTTGGTCTTGCAACAGGACTGCTGCAATCCCCACTGTTGAAGCATCTGTAGCTACGGTGAACGTCGCGTCCAAGCCGACCTCCGGAAGGATCAGGCATGGCGCGGAAATGAGCCGTATCTTGAGAGTCTCAAAGGCTTCCAAACAGGCAGGCGTCAACGTAACCTTCTGTGGCTGGGACTTCCGCAGTAAGTCCGTCAATGGAGCCGTAAGGTCGCTAATATGATGTATGAATCTGGCGTAGAAGTTGCAAAACCGTACGAAACTGCGAACCTCCTTCTGCGTCTTGGGCACTGGCCAGTCTGCAACGGCCTCGGCTTTGTTTGTGGAAACCGAAATTTTACCGGCTGACACAGTGTAGCCCAGGTACTCCATCTCTTGCCGCCCGAAGAAGCATTTCTTAAGGCGTAATTTCAAGCCTTCTTCCTCGAATCGTTGTAGCACGAGACGCAAGTGCTCCAAGTGCTCCTCCAGAGTGCGACTGTAGATACATACGTCATCGAGGTAGACTGTCACAAACTTCTTTAAAAAGTTGCGAAGTATGTCATTCATCATTCTCTGAACTGTTGGTGGTGCGTTGCACAGTCCAAACGGCATGGCGAACCATTCCATTAAGCCATCAGGAGTATGAAAAGCCGTCTTGTGAACGTCCCGATCATGCACTCGAACTTGCCAGAAACCTGAGGCGAGGTCGAGGTGTGTATAGAAATTCGCGTCCTTAAGTTCGTCCAAGGTGTCATCCACTCGCGGAAGTGGGTAAGCATCTTTACGCGTAACCTCATTAAGGCCACGGTAGTCAATGCACAAACGTAGCGAGCCATCAGCTTTCCGTACAAAAAGAATTGGCGAGCCGAACTCAGTGTAGCTGGGACGGACCAAACCAGCCTCCACTACGTCTTTGAGCTGTCGATTTAGCTCAGCGCGCTCTGCAGGTGACAATCTGTTCAGCCGTTGGCGTCGCATCGGGCCAATTGTTTCAATGGGATGGTCCCACTGTCGGCTTACATGTGGAGAGTCGACATGTTGCAGTAATTCCGGGAAGTCATCGAAGAGTAACGTTGGCGTCGCATCGGGCCAATTGTTTCAATGGGATGGTCCCACTGTCGGCTTACATGTGGAGAGTCGACATGTTGCAGTAATTCCGGGAAGTCATCGAAGAGTAACGACCGGAAGTTGTCACGTTGTTCTGCAGTCAGCTCCTCTCCAGTGTGAAAGTCTGTTGGTTGTTCAGCGGCTGACGTAAGTTCAATGACGTAAAACTCAGCATGACGTCCTCTGCTGCGGCGCGTCTTGCGCATGAGTTTCTGAACTTTAGTAGATGACAACAGTAGACACTCATGGCGTTGTTCCTCGAGCGTAGTCTCCACAGCTATGCTATCCATCAGTGTAAAAACCTTGGTTGTACCCAACTGTAAAGATGCCTATTCGTCATCAAGCCATGGTAAACCCAGGATTAAATCAGATGTACGTAAATCACGTAAGACGTAAAAAGTCCGGTGAAATTTGTGTCGAGCCAGCTCAAAAGTAACATCGCAGACTGTAGAAGAAGTTACTCGCTGTCCGTTGGCGAGTCGAATTGGGGTCTTAGTCGCATACTTTCGAGTCTATAAAGCAAAGCGTCGTACGAATTCCTCTGACACAAAATCAAGCGTCGCAGTGCAGTCCACTAATCCAGAAATTTGGTGTTTACCATGAGGAGTTTTCACAGTCAGCTCAGTTCGAATTAATAACGGGCGAGCTTCCGTGAGGTCAGTCAGTAAGGCTGTAGCTGGCGGAGAAAACTGTTGTATCGTAGCGATGGACTGTTCCGCGTCGCCAGAAGGTACATGTACCGAGGTGGGTTGGTCATGTTCTGTAGATGTTATCGAGTCGTAAAACGCACAATTTGCGTCGACTAATCACAACTGTACATGCCAAGGAGCTGGAGCAACCACCTCTTGTTGTGTTGGGTTCTCCAGTGACTGACGAGTAAAAAGCTATGTCCTTGCTTGGAATTCTTGGTAGAGTTTCCAGTTCTTAGTCAGTTGAGCAAACTTCGCCCACTTTGGTAGTACAAATACAGCCATCATAGATGTCGGAGATGTTCGACGACAATTCTCAAAATGTTGTGCAATCTGCTCAGCTATTTCCCAAGGTGGATTAATGAACACCCGTTCTCCTGACAAGTCCCTCTCAAGAATCGAGTCACTCGGCGAACAGTGAGGTAAGTCACCGTGCGAGTTTAGACCTTCATCATCCGCACATCCCTCCAATGTGAAGTTGAATCGTGCGTGCAGAGGGTCAAAAACAGAGTCAACCATTTTCCAATCAATTGAACGTCTAGTTACAGGTTTACGACTCTGTCTTTGCTTTATCTGACGACGTCGACCTGCAACAAGAGGAGCAGGTGCCGTAACTGTAGTCGCTGGAGGTGTCGTAAGTGAGTCGACAACCTCTGTCGCTAACAGTTTCTCAGAACGAACAGTATATGTAGGCGGCTGCTCCAGTTCGCTGGTAGAACAACCTTGCCACCATCATTGTTTCTCAGATTGTTGTGTTTCCATCGGTGCCTTGCCTTTCCACTCCGGGCAATGAAATAGTCGATGTCCCCTCTTATGACACTTGAAGCAGAGTCCCTCGTCCATATGCTTCTTGCGCTCCTCAGGAGTCATGGCATCAGAGAGTGTCTTAAAGTCAACGCGGCCAGGGTTTGTAGATGGTTGACCACGTCCACCACCATTGCGCTTCCATATCTTAGAGGCCCCAACAAGGGGGTCAACAAGGTCGCGCTTCTTAGTGGGTTGACCGGTAGGGGTAGCTGAAAACCTCACATTACCAAGTTCCGGGGAATCAGTCACGACAACGTTCAGGAAATTCTGGAGCTCCACCAAAGTAAGATTGTAACCCCTCTGAGCTCGGTGTGACTTCGTTCAGGGAATTCTGGAGCTCCACCAAAGTAATATTGTAACCCCTCTGAGCTCGGTGTGACTTCGCTTGATTCTTCAACGTAAAGTTGCCCAGTCCGTTAATGAAGCGTACACACTGCACATCAACTGTCATGTTTTGACGTGAACGACGTAAGAAGTCGTTGTGCTGCTTCGTGTAGAGAGCGTAACTCATGGTGTGAGTCTGCGTAAGATTCAGCAAAGCGTTAATTGCATCATCCTGGATGTTTGGAAGAAACGTGGTCTTACGTAACTCCGCAACAAGCAGGTCGTAAGTAGACGGAATAGCCGCTTGGGTTTTACGGTTCAACCACCACCCATTTAGATGGCCGGAGAACTGAGACGTAACCCAGATAATTGAGTCGTAAGAGTCAGCCGTAATGCCTAGCATTAGAAAACGCTGCGGCTGAGCTTCAAGCCAATCCTCCAGTTCATTAGCGTTGCGACCAGACGGGGAGTTGATTGCAGCTTTACGCTGCGTCTCAGTAAGGGTCACATGTAGGCCAGCCAAGTTCCGGGTAGGCATTGGCATTCCCACACGTAAATCTGTCGGTGTTTCACCACTCAGCTGGTTGATGTGTCCACGAATCAGCAGCCAAACAAGACCAGAGTCGACCGTCGTAAACCGGGAGAACATAAAGAAATGTTTCGGAATAGACGTGTCGTCTTGAAAGACTGGACTGTGTGAGTAGACTGCTCGACAAAAAGTCTCCCATGGAGTCACGTAACCGAAGTGAAGTAACTCGCTCTTGTGCTTCTCATCACGAAGTAACCATGTCTTAGCGGGCGTAAGGTTCAGACCGTCAATGTTGATTGATTCCGGGACGACGTAAGTACCATCCTGATTAATTGTTGACTGTGCTGTAACAGCCTGCTCAACTTGAGCAGATGTACGTAAGTGGCTCGTGGCAAACAGGACAGGGACAGAAGCCGAGTACACGTAAACAAGATGTAGACCTTCAGGTAACGCGACTCGAACAGGAGCGTCACTCAACAGCGTCAAATCATCCGGTGTCAAAATAAGACCGGTTTCCTCGTGTAACTCGCAAACAGCAGCGTCCACAGGCTCTTCGTTAGGTAAGACATAGCTAGCCGGGAACCAAGTTTTACCAGTACGAGGCTCACGTTGTAATACCAGCTTCACATCCGACAGTTTAGTTCCTCCAACATGAATTACCAACACCATATAATGTCAAGGTCCTACAGAAGCCATTTCGAATCAATCAGGCAACGTCGAGCAAATCAATGAGCAACGAAAACGTGCGTCGACCAAAGAGCTCCGAAACCAGTGTGGCGGTTAGCCTCATCAAGCTAAACGCTAGCACAAATCAGTTCTAATCTGTCTAGTTATGTCGTTGCGAGATGGCAAACGATGTTGTCGAAAGGTGATGGTCAAAGATGTTTCACTACTGTACTTAAGCAATATATGTTGTAAGTGAACAAAGGAATTGTTAAATGGTTCTGTCTCCTCCCTCTACTGCACTGGGCTTAGATAGGTTTCTGCCCAGCTAGCTTACGCCTCGTAGCTTCGCTTACGTGTCAGGCGTTAGGGCTATCTAACCGTCGTCATATGTCCTGAGACGCGGCTCGTCTAGCATGGAGAATCACGACGCTGCCCGTTCTGCATCGGAGAACTCGCTTAGGCGCGTCTTCTAGCTAGTTAGATTAACTGTGCGTATCTGTACGTACCGGGAGGTACTGGTCGTACAATAGCATTAGTGCCCTTGTAAATAGTGCAGTAGCGACGTACCCACGTTTGTACGTCCGTCCTATGGAAAAGCACGAATTAGCGTTTGTAACGAGTACCTGTACAATGTCCTGCAATGTTCTGTTGCATGATTGTACTCGTCACAACAAAGTAGGTGTTTTGTGTAAGAAACAATCCAATAAAAGCCATCTCTCGAAGGGCATATATATACAAATTGTATATCATTTCGTTTCAATGCACATGTATCATGAGCTGCATAACTCTCATGTTTCCTTGCATGTCGCATATTGGGTAAATCATTCATGGTGATGCATATGGCTGGGTTGCCACGAACGAGTGAGCAACGTGTTGCAACATTAGGATGCAGAAATCTCGCAGCGTTTGCTAGCAGTTGGTGGACAATGAGATGGAGTTTGAAGCGACGCAGTGTACAAATTATAATATTACACTCCAAAACATAGTTTAAATCCCCTGTTAAGCACAATCGACTGAAATTAGTCGGTGGTGCTTTCCCTTCATTAAACAATCAAGACATGCACCAAAATTCTCAATCTTCTCAAGATGCACACTCAACCCACTGTTGAGGTCGGTGGAACGCGCTCTTGCAATAGGTTGCGGTGTATTTGTTGACAGTAATAGTTTCCAGTTGTACGACTTGGAATTTCGTATTTTGCCTTTGCGAGCGGTCATTTTCCAATATGAAGGGTCATGTTCAAGTCCGGAAAAGTCCACCTGTCTGAGCTTGTTTTGGCAGTATTTTTGAAATCTTCAAATCTATGAAGAGTGATAGGTTAACTACACAAGGTGCACAACCGACTAATTTTAGTCGGTTGTGTCCGGCTGTAGAGATTATGCATAATGCATGTCCGGAATTTTGTGGAGGAGTGTACATGATACGAAACGTCGCTGCCAAAGGGAGGAGCACCATATGTCGTCATCGATGTGTAAACAATCTAGCATCAACGTGCATATTCGCGCGAGTTTTGGATTGCAGTGCATTATAGCATGAATGATGTCCGTTGTCGCTCGCTTTCATTAATTGAGGACTAAGTCTTACACGTTGTTGGTCAACGCCCGCGTACGTGATGGTGATCACAGTGCGGGATATCAGAAAGCCACACCAAAGCACAGGTAATACACACAGCAATATCGAGAATTACTGATGTTGCGACACTCCCGTCACCTCAAGACACTTAGAGTGTTGAAATCCTGTTCGCGTTGGTTCCAATTTTGGCGAAATTCTGAATGGCGCCCACACCTGCGCCGACACAGCTCGTAACCGCACAGTACTTCGCTGCCTCGTGGAGCAGTAGCGCTCGGTCGTCCTCCTCTCCAGCCAGGTCAGCGAGCTGAAGGAGGGCTTCCAATGTTTCGAAGCATGTGAAACCGTCGATGTCCTTGTGCAGCAAGATTGCCATGACTCCAGAAATCACGCACACCAGAAGCTGTAGCCCTCCAATCCACGATTTCTGAGAAGAGTTATTGTTGGACAGTCCGACTAGCAGCAACAATGCAAATACGACGACCAGTCCGATCGATACATATATGATCGCGTCGTGGGTACTTTCCAGCTCGTCGATACATTTCCCCAGACTAGCCACATCGACGTCCTCGCAGACTCGGAGGGTATAATCGTCTTCACCGTTGCTGACGACGAACAAAGCAATTGAACACATCACAAAAAAATATGTTTCAATGCGGAAGGACGAAAATGGGCTCCTCGTCTTTCCCGCTGCAGGTAGGCGCCGCCCCGATACGGACATCATGTCGGTCCCTTATTTTAGGTGCCTGTTTTGTATCGAGAAACAAAATACAACCCAGAAACTCACTCGCTCCGGTCGGATGACTTCACATGGCGACTCAACCGGAGCTGAATCGCGGGAATTAATAGCTAGTTCCTCTCCGCATCCTGGTATTGGTGAAAAAAAATTCAACATCGCACAATAGTATGATATGGCACGGCAGCAGCAAAATAATTCATTCGGCGTATCCATGCGAATGTTATTTGGCATACACATCGCGCACTTACGCGCGCGGTGTGCGTAACTTCAAAGCTCACCACTAATACATTCACGTACGACTACGTAATTTAGAGTCTACATCGGACATTGTCACTTGTACAAACACCATGTGCAATGTAGCCGTCCCAAGAGGAGTCGGAAGATGAAACGAAGGATAAAGGGGCTGGTTATAGATAGTTCGCCGCACTCGAAGGAAGCGGAATTAAATCGTCATTCCTGAGAAGGTAATTGTAGATATTAATTAACCAAACATTAACATACACGCACGCACACACACACACACACACACACACACACACACACACACACGCACGATTATACTAACCTATCTATACCGTTTGCTGCTCGAACGCGCATAGCTACCGAGACACTTATTGGCGATGTACGTCCAGATTTTACAGTTGCATATGCTTGACTCTATAATTGTGCAGAAGATGCAAAATAATACTAATCACATATGATCGCGATTATTCACCACAGATAGAGTGTTTGCTGTGCAATAACGTGAAATAAGACCGCCGACGACAATACAAGGCAGGTACACGCACCATAATTCAGCCAACTAGTATGGCATTTCTCGTCAAGCAATATGTAGACATCCGCATGCGACTTGCTTTGTATGTGTACAGATGCGGTGCGAATTGGCAGACCGATAAAACCTTACTTTTGCTATCAGTATACCAGCGGTCTGCCGCTGCCCATCGCACTCATATATATTGCTTGATTGCACACGGCGTCATTATGGATGAAATGAACTCTGCCGTCGTCTGCACTACATGTAAATGAAAAGACGACGCACACAACGTCCCGGATAAGCGGCGCAATAAATGATATGCGTAGCTCATACCGATGTATTGCTGCCATTGTTGATGAGCAGCGATGCAAACAATATCATTGGATATATCCAAATTGACCCAACATCATGTGGCACATCAGCGACACGAGTCACTACGTCAGAGGAAAAATGTGATATTACTCGTTGACGCAAATACACTTCGTGTTTGCAGAGTATTTCGACCGCACGCGCATGGCTGATGATAACTACCTTATCGTAATGTATGTGGCATTACTGGATGCGTGGATGGGCATCATCGTTGCTACTTACTATGCACTCGCAGCCACGTTACGATCATATGTATTATATATCCCACTACGTCGTGTATGTATGTATATCATACACTAATTTGCTAAAATGTGTGTGTGTGTGTGTGTGTGTGTGTGTGTGATTGAAAAAAAGGATCACAACTATGGGCCTCTATATATGGCTTATTTCATTGATTATAAAAATGCAGAGTGAGAGACACAAGGTGTGTGTATGATTGCAAAAATACAAATGACGACGGCATAACTACAGGCTACTCGTGTATCTATATGCGGAGATGCGAACTTGCACGAGGTCGCAGATGTACGGACTACTTGTAGCTGCATATCCACACAACAAGCAAGACTACGTTATGCGCACCAGCATACCGCTTAACACGTTGCATATTTCAATTACTGTTAGTGAACCCTTGTCAGCGCGCCCTGGTGCACAAACTTGCATACCTTCAAGACAGCAAGTCATATACCGGCGTGCTCGTAGAGTAATATTACGCACATGCATCGTTGAACATGCTACGGGTATATACACACACGCACCGACATAATGGCGTTGCATTGAGTTGTATTCATTCATTTTCCTTGTTTTCATTTTTTGGCAGGTAGACCCTCTCGCACTATACCGGCACCCAACGTTTGGATAATGATCAGTATGCTTGGCATCGGCCGTTCATTGTGTCTTGCTTGGATGATGCATTCGCTCGAGTGTCTTCGGCGCAAGGCGGGCAATACAGCAGCAGTGCTACGATACAGCTAGCGCGTGATATGCGTATAGCAGCATGTATCCATGCTACAACAACTGCCGCTATATATCGTATAGCAGGTCTGCATACCGTGTAAGGCACTCTTCTTCATTGAATTTTGGCAACGTCAGAGAACGATGCCTTTATTTGGTATTATAACATCGCTCGTATATAGACGGCGGCGGTGGGACAGTAATAAATACTATCGATATTCATATCAGCGCAATCACTGCTGATTTCATATTCACTATTGTAGTATTGTACTATGTGCACGACATGTGCACTTCATTCGCTCGAGGGACGTTGCCGGGGTTCACAACAAGCAAGCAAAACAGATACGGCGCGCGCGGGGTATGGGAGCGATCGAGATTATAAAATAATCACCTGTATACCTGCGGGCGCAGGAGTAGCCCGCGCCACGCTTTGTTCATTTGCGTAGTAGTTGCGTGCGTAGGGCCGTACGCCGTACCCAACTGATATAAATAGGGATGATCACTACCAGTTTTGGCCGTCGTCGTCGCTACTCGATATATAGATTACTGCACAAGTTCCAGTTGCATAATGTGTTTTATTGCTTGGTGGTGCACGTAGTAGGAAGCCATATACTCTCTTGCACATCTCCGCCCTCATAACTCAGAAGCATGCCATGTGGAAAGCAGCTACTCGAACGCTATAGCTACCGCCGAGATGATACTTATATTGGCGATGAAGCATGTGCAGATTCTGCAGTTGCATATGCACATGGTTTTTTAATTGCGCACAAGCAAGATGCAAAATAATACTAATCACGACATATGATCGCGATTATTCACCACAGATAGAGTGTTCGCTGTACCATAACGCGAAATAAGACCTCCGACGACATACAAGGCTGGTAGGTCGTGCGTGCGTTCGGCCGTACGCCGTACACAGTTGATATAAATAGCAGGGATGAATACTAGTCTTGGCGATCGTCGGCGCTACTCGATATAGGTGACTGCACAAGATCCAGCTGCAGGTAGGTGTTGGTGGTGGACGTATAGTAGGAAGCCGAATACTCTCATCTTGCATATCTCCGCCCTCACAACTCAGGAGCATGCCATGTGGAAAGCAGCGAATAGCACTGAATAGCAAATTTTAAAATCGAACAAACGAAGCAAGCCGTACCGAATGTCGTGCTGGGCTCCGGAAGAAATAGAAAAAAGTGTCGCAGACAAAGTACTCTTACAACCTGACGCGCGTCCTTACTCGGAAGTCTTTCTTATGCCGCTGACTACGGTACTGTTTCAGACGATGTAGTGAATAGTCGACGACCAGAGTATATTTAAGACGTGAAAGCACGTATGAACAAGTGAAGCTCGGTCGCCGGCATGCCGCTATTTTCAATACGCGCCGGCGATCATTTCATGGTTGCTCCTGCGGATGCCGCGGCCCCGAGCAGGCCCCGTGACAGGTGTGTCGATAACGTCCACGTCAGTGTGGTAGGGCTTTTTAATCGTTTTTTTTTTTTTTTTCGCTGATGGTTTTCCTCTTTTCCTCCTTTCGCTTGGTGGCTTGTGCTGCTTTTTCTTGTAAGAAAATGTTTATTTCGCTGATATTTCGACATTTACAAAATCAATCAGAGATGATGATGATGAGGGAATAAATGAAAAATGCTTGTCTCTTACCTGTAAACAGTTTAGGGCCGGTTCTTATATGAACTTACCCATCATCCTCGAAAGATGAGAATAAATGAAAAAGCTTTGTATTCTTTAAATTATTCTCGCCGAATATATTCCAATTTATTATCAATACTTTGCGCTTAGGCTGCTTAAGCAATAAGCAATAATTTATTCCGATAATAAATTTATTATCGGAATTTCAGGGGAGTCATCAGTTTGCCGCGCTTGCGACGCGAGTTCGTCCGTGGAAATGTGTGGCAGGCCGAGGGTAGGTAGCAGCTGCAGCGGTACGTGAGCACCGGTGCTGATGGGCGGAAGATCACTCCCAACGCTGAATCGGCGATCGCCACTGTACTTGAGCGCTAGAACAGTACCAGTACGCGACGTGTTCTTTGCACAGTCTGATATGTGCCTCTTACTGAAATCTTTGATGACTCATGGTAATTAAACTGTATAGGACCGACCTGAGACTGTATTATTTTGACGCGAGGATCTTTATTCTCGGGGTACGGGTACTCGTACCTGTACTCTCCGCGACGCATACCTGTACGTTAGCTGTACTTTCTAGCACAAGGCCGTAAATTATTTTTGGGGTTTACAAATAAGCAGGGGGAGGCTCCGTTTGCCAAAAGTGTTGATCTCTTACATTTTTTGCTCGCAAGGGGCCAAGGGCCCGGTACTTAAGCTAATTGAGGGAATCGGGAGGGAGGGTTGCGTGAGCTGTGCTCGCGCAAAGGCAGCAGAAGGTGGACGACCTCTGTGTGTCGGCGCGTCATATAGGGGTAACGCATGTCTGTGTTTTACCCACAGTGTCATGCGTACTCTAGCGGTTAGAATTTGTAACGTCGTGGCAACGCCCGACTATTCTCGCCCCCTGTGTAATTTAAACCTCTATAATTTCAATATGACCATTTACAAAGCAGGGGGAGGCTCCGTTTGCCATGTTGTCGCCATTGGGCGGGTTGTTCGTCGCAGGTTGGCCACCCCATGGAGTGAGCCAGCCGAAGAGGAACCACTCTGACCGTCATGCAAGGGCGGTCGGGTCGATGTAGTCGAGGACGACGCTAGACTCCGTTGACCAGCCACCGAAGTGTTTGATCTTCTGTAGCGTAACGCCGATGTTGTAGGCGGCTGTCGCAGCCCCTTTTCGGAGGGAGTGTGATGTCCAGCTATATAACCTTCTGGGGGTCGTTCTTGTAGTGCCACCGTGACCTCGGTGAGCCATCCCGTGAGCGTGTTGGCTGTCCATCTGTCGCGTCGTTTGGAGGTGCTAATCGCCCACCGCACTGTCGGGTATTTTCCGTCCGAGAGCGTGTGTCAGATAGCGTCGAAGAACAATAACATGTGAATTACCTCGGTGTGTATTGTAGGCGGTAGGTGACATAGTAGTTTGCGTTCAGCTGACACTTCGCGTTGGCCCTTTCTTGTACGGTGGTAGAAGCGTAAACCGTCTGCCTCGGAGGCGACGAGGTCCTCTGTTAAGCAGCCTATGCCCGCGCCCCCTCTACTGAAGAATAAGTAGAGTAGTACCACCGTAGTGCATGCCCGTAGTAAACGTACTTGTTCTCGTGCTGGGCTGGCTTGGAGCAGTTCACGCGACGTGGCCGCCGTGAGTTGGAGTCGTAGGGCTTGAGCCATGCGTAGGGCTTTTACGATGATAGAGGCGGGCATGTGGACCCGTACCGGCGTGTCGTCAATCGCGACTTGCGAGGCCGCGAGGCCTTTTCTCACTTTCGCGACCAGATCTCCGATGGCAATTGCTTCGAGGCCGTGGTCCTTGAAGAAGCCGTTGACTGCTGATAGGTACGGCTAGAGACTCGAGGCCTTGATAGTACCCAGTTGACCCAGCCATGCGACGTAGCGTGCCATGTGTGCCGGTGTGGCCGCTAGCGGCGCGAGTCCTTGTTCCGTACAGAAATCGAAGTAGCGGCGGATAGTACTACCGTGCGTTGCTGCCGTGCAAGGGGCCCATGCTGCGGCGAGAAGAGCCAAGGTCTTCGTGCCCAGTGCGTCAGAACCGAGAATTTTGGTCATGTACGGTTTCATCGTCTCGATCCAAGGGTTGGTGGTGGCTGTGACGGTAACCCGATACTTAGGCTGTGCTTTACGGCCGGACTGGTGGTGCGGGATTCTTGGCTCGTTGTGTACTCCCGTAAATAGTGCTAACGTAGCACTGACCGCTCCTCGCCTCAGATAGAGCCACGCCGGAAGGGAACGCGGAATATTGTCACATGCCAGTGTGGACTGCCTGTAGTACCGCGTAGCGCCTGCCGTCCGGGTTGGAACAAGTTTCGACGTGGCGCGGTGATGATTTCCTCGGAAGCCAGCTCGGTAAGCGCATGGTGCCAGACCTTTCTTGTCCAGCGCGGGGCGACTACGGTAGCTGCTGCGCCGCTCTGTCGAAGTTTTTGGACGAGGTTGGGTAGGAGGGGCCAAGGTGGGTTGCACCAATTGTTCTCCTTGCGCCAATCGTTGTCTGAGAGGTGGAGGGCGTCCACAGCCTCGCACGTGGGGTCCTTCCAGCCTGCGTTGTAGCGGGGTAGTAGTTTGTTGAGGGCCGAGGCGAAGCGGTCGATCGAATGGTTTCCGAACCTCGCATCGAGTTATGCAAACAGTACCGGGTCTAGTCTCCAGTCGTCGCTGTCGAGATGTCGACTGAGCATGTCGGCCCAAACGTTGGCCGCTGACCTGATGTAGCGGGCCATGATGGTGATGCTGTTCGTGTCATATCCTAGCCATTTACCTGAGTGCTAGTATCTGACATTATTTATTTCCTCTAAATGGTACATGTATCTTAGCGACTAGTGGAGACAAAAGCAGAGAACTGACCAACTTTCATTTTATCCCGTATTTCGCTCCTCTAGCCCGTACCGATAAATTCGCCACGCTCTAACCCGTACTCCACCTTCATTTTTCTATCAGTACAGGCACATCCACGGCACGCGAGTTCTATTGGTGATATCGTCGCGAAAATAATCCGGAAGCGCAGCGAAATGCGCCGTCTCACACTTTTATCGCGCACTTGGGGACTTTTTGAGGGACGGCGCGCATTTGGGGACCTTTTGAGGGGGGCTTTGTTGTTTCGCTGTCGTCGGTCGCCAAAATCGCACCCATTTCCTCGCAGAAACAGTTCACTCATTAAGTACCACACACGCAGGGCACCGGGTGCCGGCGCTAACTGGCCCCGCCGTTACTGTGCGCACGGAGTGCTAGCAGTGTGCCGCGTTTGTGACAATAGTTTGCCTTCGTCGCCTACGGGTACTGTTGCATGCGTCTAGCTTCTGTTGCTGACAGGTTTTTCGCCTTCGTCGTTCACACCATGCATGATAGGAGGGTTGGGGGAAGAAGTGTTTTTTATACAGAGAGCGAGCTAACAACTCGACTGAGGCAGCACACTAGCTTGGTTTTTTATCGGTGCCTAGGTCCTGCGTGTCTAGCTGCTGCTGCTGCCATGTCTTCGCTGCTGACGAAAGCTGCTATCGACGTCTCAAGATGTAGAAAATTGATTTTCACGCGCTTGGAAAAAAGTGATTACACATCACGCTTGCAATTTGTAATACACGTCGTCAAAGCTGCCGCGAACATGTCGTCCGTCCAGGGAATACCACAACATAGCTTGAACCAAAAGGTTGCCAAGCTTCAGTCCGAAAACAACGCTCTCCGCGTTCATCTAGACACCGCCACCGACGAGGTGAAGAATCTGCGCGATCAAGTCGCGAAACTCGAGGCATTCAAGGCCGCGACCATGCCCTTCCTAGAAGAGCTAGGCCCCGCTTTCATGCGAATGATGGGTGAGTGGACCAATACGTCTGCGCCCGAGGCGATGGAGTGCATGCTTTGCCTGGGCACTGCAGTCACTTTGGCAGCCGATGGTTTCTGTGTGCAAGTGCACCGGTGCAACAGCTGCGGAATGATTAACAAGGTTTGCAACATGCCCGAGTGCAAGGGGCGTTGGGTCGAGGCCGGAGGCAAGTGTTTGGCCACTTGCGGCAACAGTGCGACTAGGACGTCGTTCGACACCCCGTACGCCCCGTCCAGACCAGCATATCAAGCGTTTCCATCCAGCATATCCAGCATTTACACCCCGTACACCCCATCCAGACCAACATATCAAGCGTTTCCATCCAGCATATCCAGACAGACCCCAGACCCCAGACCCCATCCAGACCAGCATATCAAGCGTTACCATCCAACACATCCAGACAGACCCCAAACCCCAAACCCCATATCCCATCTAGACGCCAGTGAGTGAGCGAGTGAGCGAGTGCTGAACGCGTTCAAGTCAAGTTGATTTTTATTTTACAGGTAGCAGTGCGAAAAAAACTATTGTAGGGAGTTGTAGACAATGGCCAAAAGATGTCCAAAAACTTTTTCTACTTGACGTGACGGACTCACCCTGCGAGGTCAACCAAGCTTTCTCAGCAACTTGAATTGAATCACATGCAACGAAAAGAATAGGGAGGTGCAAAGGCGCAAATTATACCTCCATGGTGTGCGGCACCAGAGGGCGAACACCTCGCAATTGCAATACAACAAGTGATAAACATGCTGGTGCGCGCGTTCAATCGCAGCCACGGTTTCCGCGAGCTGTGCGGTAAACTCCCGATTCTCGTCACTTTCGTGCTGATATGGTATCACTCCCAAGCGCCTGACGGTGCGCCCAGACGTGTTTCCAAGATCCATAAAGTCTTCTACGGTTCGCTTTTGAACCCTACCGGTATTGGACATATCGACGACATGGCCGCCACCGTCCTCTTCTCCTACGTAGACCCCAAAGTGTGCCGCCTTATCATCCAAGTCCCCCTTCTTCCAAGATACGGCTATAATATCACCGCGCTTCGCGACACTGCAGATAGAGCCGGGGCGTGCTGGTATCGCACGTTCCGCTGGGAATAGATCCGGAACATTGAGACCGTTCATGAGCAACTGCAGCCCGTCCCATTCATCCAAGGAGGCCAAGTCTCGCCCGAGGAAATCTACGGGACACCGCTCTGGATGGTTGTCAATAGACATTGTAGGAAGAGCAGAATAAAAAACAAACACAACCACCGCGATGCGGGATGGTGAGTCAGAGAGCGAGTCTTCGCGACACTGCAGATAGAGCCGGGGCGTGCTGGTATCGCACGTTCCGTTGGGAATAGATCCGGAACATTGAGACCGTTCATGAGCAACTGCAGCCCGTCCCATTCATCCAAGGAGGCCAAGTCTCGCCCGAGGAAACCTACGGGACACCGCTCTGGATGGTTGTCAGTGGACATTGTAGGAAGAGCAGAATAAAAAACAAACACAGCCACCGCGATGCGGGATGGTGAGTCAGAGATGGCGGGATGGCGTGTCTTGTGTAGCTCAAGATTCCACTACATGGCAGCTCGGGTGCCTGATGTGCGGCGTTGCCGGCGAGTCTAAAAAAACTATATACACGTGGATGTACACTTACGAGCGAAGCGCGGCAAGTGTGTCGTCTACTTTTGGCGATGACGATAGCAGAGATATTCGGAATCTGTCAGTGTGAGACGCGCGCGGTAGTTCGTCTGCGTTTGTGGTTTATCTTTCCAGCCTCCTCAACAACGACGATGGAGTCCCAAGGAGATTTGGCCTCTACGGTGGAAAAGTTGATTGCCGAGCTTCGCACAGAAAGGGAGCTTCGCATGGCTACCGAGCGTCGCGTGGGAGAGTTGGAGAGGGAAGTGGGCCTTCTCAGGGCAGAGATTAACCGCGTGGTCGAGACTGCCCAGAATGAGAAGCGCGTCGCTGAAGAAGCGGCAGCAGAGGCTACCCATAATGACAAGCGCGTCGCTGAAGCAGCGGCAGCAGAGGCAATAGCGGCTGCTGAAAGGAGGGCTGACTACGCTGAGCACGCCCTACAGCGCGTCAAGTGCGCTCGACGGTTAATAGCAGAAAGGCGTAGCTTTTGCAATAAGCTCGGTTCGTGCAGAGTCTATATCTAAATTTTTGTTGCTTTTTTTCTTGCAGCAACACTCCGCTCGTACACGCGACACAGGAGAGACAGAGTCTCGACACCGCCGTACGCATAGGACGCGAACTACCCATGGGAGAAGAGGTGCCGGGTGCTTAAGAGAAGCCTGCCATTCCCTACGCTGAGTTCCATTAGCGGGGTTTCAAGGGAGCACAGTAAAACAACGAAACAGTCAAACTCCCCTTTAAAAGGTCCCGAAATGTGCACCGTCCCTCCAAAAGTCCCCAAGTGCGCGATAAAAGTGACTGACGCTCTGTGCACGAGTGTGCGGTATGGCGATGGCGACAAAACACTGTAGCAGTTAGCCCGTTACAGTGAGAGATAAAAGTACAGTTAATAGTGTGGAAAAAGAAACAGCCCCTCCGTCCTGCAAAAAATGCTCCGTAGTTGGGGCTTCTGTACCGTAAAAAACACAACAGGTGGTGTCACAAACGCGGCACACTGCTAGCACTCCGTGCGGAATGGCGGGGGACGGTATAGATAAATGAAAAATATCCCGAGTTTCTCTCTCTCTCTCTCTCTCTCTCTCTCTCTCTCTCTCTCTCTCTCTCTCTCTCTCTCTCTCTCTCTCTCTCTCTCTCTCTCTCTCTCTCTCTCTCTCTCTCTCTCTCTCTCTCTCTCTCTCTCTCTCTCTCTCTCTCTCTCTCTCTCTCTGAAAAGTCCCTCAGAGTAACTCAGAGTAACTCGGTCCCTCAGATTTTTTTTGGCTCGCTCTCTGTAAAAAAAAACACTTCGCCCTTCAAACCTCCTCTTGTCGTGCAATTTGTGCACTACTAGTGTGCACGACGAAGGCGAAAAATCTGTCAGCAGAGCAATACTTCGTTACATGCAGAAGCAGCAGCAACAAGACGCAGGCAGTAGTAGGCATCGAGCAAAAAAAGCAAACTAGTGTGCTGCCTCAGTCGCCTCCGCCGCCGAACTGGGCGCCGGGAAAAAACGCAGATTTAGCCGCAGCAGCTCTGAGTGCGACAGAGCTGTACGCTCCCGAAAAGTACAACCGCTTCGATCGGGGACTCAGGCGCTATTTTCGCTGTCTCCGCATCTTCCTGCCGCCTCCCCTCCTGTGTACGGGACTAGAGGGGGTGGGGACTCTGTGTGCGGTCGGTGGGGGCAAGGGGCGCTGGCGTCGGGCTGCTAATGGGGCGTCCGGCGCCGGTCCGGTGTGGGCGCAGGAGGTACGGAGAAAAGTGCGGCGTGTAGGCGTGGAGGTACGGGATAGGCAGTGTCGTGGGGAGAGTGGGGGGATCAGCGACACTGGCTGTCGGTGCGAAAGGGCGGGCACCGGATGACAGCGGAGGGGGTCCCCTGTACGGGTTGTAGGGGCGGAGGGGGGAGTGAGGAAGTTTTGGGCGGCGGAGGTGGCGGAGGAGGCGGGGGAGGCGGAGTGCCCGGTTTGCAGTGTAGCGCAAAGTACAGGAAGGGAAAGTTGTTGCTAAACTGACCGAAACGCCAGGTCCCTTTAAGCCCCTGTATAATTTGAAGTTCCCGGTGCAAGAATTAGAGCGACTTAGCGTCGGGTACCGACGCGAATGTCAAAGCTCCCCCGAGTTGGACCATTATAATATATTCAGTGACTCTTTTATTGTCATCACGGCAGTACAACTGTATAGCCGTATTTTCCCTCGACAGTACAGAGTTACTAGCAGTATCTCTTCTGGATAGCTCTTTTCTAGATAGTTCTAAGAGCTTGTGCGATAAGGTTAGATAGACGGTACAAGTAACCTCAGTTAATCTGTATCACTAGTAATAGTTTGGTTTAGTTAGCAGACAGCACAAGCTACATGTTCTAAGGCTGTTTCTAGAACACCTGAGGTGTGGATATTTAAGACGGGGACTTACTGGTAGAGGAGAAGACCGGTACAGAATAGAATTACGCCACACCCAGATTGTAAGAAACCATGTTCCTAAGACAATCTTACTAATTCTCTCTACGCTGTACAATTAGATCCAGAGATTAGGTTCTACTATTAGTCTAAGGTTGCCAACTTAGCCTAACCAAAGTAGCACCTCACAGTTCGTATCGAGTAGGCACCATAGTCGTCGTAGTTCGTCCATCATAACTGGCGACCGTGAGGTCAGGCCAGTCAGAATGTGACATACTGCTTGGTTGTCTTCGTGCAGGAGGACGTTGCGGCCTGGCAGTTGTGGTAGGAAACTCTCGACAGCCTGACGGACGGCCTTCAGCTCCTTCCAGGTAATGTGTTGTTGTCCGTCTTCCTTGCTCCAGAATCCTCGAGCCTCGACTTGCTCGTTTAGGACCGCGCCCCATCCATACCCGGAGCTGTCCGTGTGGAGATATGATGTTTCTACGGGTTTGTGGATGGGCTTGCCGTTGGACTGACTGGGCACCTCTGTCCACCACTGTAGGTCGCGGCGTAGATGGGGGGTGAGCCGGACGAGGCCACCCCACTTCGCGCCGATGACGGAGTGAAGTTCGCGGAGGAAGAATCTGGCCGCCGGAATTGCCAAGAAAAGGTATTGGGCCTGACCTGCGAGTGACTGCATGGCTTTTACGGGTAACCAGCGCGCGTTCCGTGTAGCTCTGCCGATGAGGTGTCTGGCATGTTGCGCAATCTTGTAGAGTTTTTGCTCCGGCGCGTAGAAGTAGCCTGACGCTGTGTCGATGTCGATACCCAGATGGTGCCCGACTTGCGCTCGTGTCCAGAAACCCTTGGTGGGGTGTCGGAGGAGACCGAGCCGGTCGAGCAGCTGTGACGGGCGGTGGCGTAAGGTAAGCGCTTCTGCCTCTGTTGACGCGAAGAGTAGAAAATCGTCGACGTAGGGTAGTATTCGGGCGCCGCGGCACCGCGTTCGTCTGAGGTAGGTCTTCGAGCAACTGGTCGTCTGCGTGATATGTGTTTCGGGGTCCGGGTTGCGCAAGAAGTTTACGAAGGTTAGCGTCATCTTGCAGAAGTAAAATGGGGATAGGGACCAACCCATAGGTAGCCCCGCTAGTCTGAAGAGTTGGCCTCGGACGTTGACGGTGAAGTAGTTTCGGTCCGCTGGGTTGATGCCCAGTGCGTAAAACCCGTCTTGTAGGTCGAAGCTGAACATATAGTCCCCCTTGCGGGTGAGGTGCCTTACCCCGAGCAGTGTCTCCATCTTGAGTCGTTTTCGCACGCAATACTTGTTGAGTGGTCGTAGGTCGCAGATTAATCGTCCGGTTTTGGGACTAGGAATAGCCTGGAGACGTAGTCGCTGCAGGTCGAAGGCTCCCAAGCGCCGGCTTGTACAAAGCGCGCTAATTCGCGTTCGACGAATTCTAGTTGGGCAGGGGTAGCATCGAGTAACGCCACTCCTTGGTTGAATCATGGGGGTGGGCGGTTGTTTTTGAACGGTATCGATACGCCCTCCCGGATCCACTGTAGGGTTTGCACGCTCGCGCCGATTTTCTCCCACTCGCGCCAGCTCCGTCGCACGCGATGTCGCATGTAGTCGGAGGTTGGGTTGCAGGAATCGGCGCGGCGGTGCACACCATCAGCCCTCTGCCTCGGGCTCGGGCTTCTTGTGTTGGCGAGTCTTGTCCTTGTCGCGCTTCTCGCGTTTTTCCTTGTCCCTGATTTCCTTGTCTTTGAGGTTCTTGTCCGGCCTCGCGGTAGGTCTGTCGGGGTTGCCTCCGTCGCCCCTGCCGGGCGTCGACTGCTTATAGGTTTGAGTGGCTTGAGCTTTTGCGGCCGCGTGGAGACTAACTTCGAGGCGTTTGTCTTCCAGTGCCGCGAGGAGGCCGTCGACGCCGTTGGTGCTGCGGTCGGCCGCCATTGTGTCGAAGAATCTGGAGTAGACGAGGCGTTCGGCGACTCGCTCCTCTCCGGTAAGGGCCTTCTTGCCTTTGAATCGTCGCACGTAGGTAAGTCGCGACTCGACGGCTTGCGTGACAGTCTTGTGTGTCCGAACGGCCGCGTCTGTAATATCCAAGGCGTGCGCTCGTTCCGCTTCGGTAGCGGTTGTCGAACGAATCGTTGCCAGAGCTGTTTCGAGCGCCGCGTCCGCGGCCGCAGAGTAAACGCCATAGAACGCTAGGTGTCGATACTCGTCTCGTGAGGAAATTCGTTTTTCCTCGGTTAGGAACCTGTCAGTCTCGTCGTGTCGAGGCGTCCACAGGCCCGGTGTAGAAGCGTTGACAAGTGGTAAATTGTCGTTGAACGCTTGTGGGAGTAAGTCGATCCAATCGCGCGGGTCGATGTACGCGAGCTTGGTCGAATGAGCAGATACATGCGTGGCGTACTCGTCCACGCTCCCACCCTCAGATACTGCGTCGGCAGGTACTGACGGAATGTTATGCTGCTTGGTAGGGGCTGGCGATTTTGTCTGGTCGCCGTCTACCTTCATGAGCAGCTGGTTAACAAGATTATACAAGTTTTCAAACTGCGTTGCAGTTGGTGGCGCTCGGATGTCCCCGCTGTCGTCCCCCGTCGGGTACATGTGTTCTGGTAGATTGTCTCCCATAGTTGCCGTGTGAATGTTTTCGATAGTAGCTACACCGTGTGCTAGTAGAGATCAATCACCTTACTAGACTGCTAGAGTCTAGATGCCGTTGCGTGAGCTGTGCTCGCGCAAAGGCAGAAGGTGGACGACCTCTGTGTGTCGGCGCGTCATATAGGGGTAACGCATGTCTGTGTTTTACCCAGAGTGTCATGCGTACTCTAGCGGTTAGAATTTGTAACGTCGTGGCAACGCCCGACTATTCTCGCCCCCAGTGTAATTTAAACCTCTATAATTTCAATGTGACCATAAATAAGTATTACCACTTCTTACAAGTAGTAGTTTTTGGAACTACAAGAGATTTTTGTAAGAAAAAGCAGCGGAGACCACCAAGCAAAAAGAAGAAAGAGGAAAACATCTGTTCCGGTAAGTAAAGCTTCGATTTATACAGGCCGGTTGGCGCCGATGGCGGCTGAGTTGGTTGATCGCTTGGCTATTTTGGTGGCTGTTCGTCGCTTCCCTGGCATTCGTGCCGCTGACGCTCGCTCCTTGCGCTGTGACAGTTATGTCCGTATGTAGCATTTTGTTCGTCGATCTACTTTTGTTCCGTTTCGGCGTTTTTAGGGGGATGTGCGACGTGAATTCATGCAACGTCTTTCTGCTGCTCTTCATGGCACTCTGGGTTCCTATCTCCGCGACGCTTTTCAGGAGGGCAGTGCCGACGCTGTGGCCTGCCTTCCTGTTCCTCGGGCTTCGGTTTTTTCCTCTTTTCTTCTGTTTGCTTGGTGGCCTCCACTGCTTTTTCTTGTAAAAAAATGTTTTAGTTCATTTTGATATCACTGTAAGGTGCCGTCGTAGAGACGCAATTGGTAAGGATGAATCCTTAATGATGACCCTTTCTATTCATGGGGCTTAGGTTTTTCCCTCTTTTCTTCCTCTTTTTGCTTGGTGGCCTCCACTCCTTCTTCTTTAAGACTTTGTATAAGAAAAACCTTAGTATACAGGCACATCACTATGGCAATACCAATCCTATAAACAATTAATCCTTAAATTCTTACAAGAAAAAAGCAGTGGAGGCCACCAAGCAAAAAGGAGAAGGAGGAAAAAACCTAAGCCTGAGGAAAAGGAAGGCATGCCACCGCGTCGGCATTGCGGCAAAGCGTCGCGGAGATAGGAACCCAAAGTACCATGAAGAGCAGCAAAAAGTACCGCTTTCTTTCCAAATGCGATCCTCGTACCACCGGTTGGGTGGGTGGGTTGCGCGAGCCAGATGGGCGAGCGCAAAGCAGAGAGTGCCAGTGCTCGGGGGTTGCACCGGCTTAAGGGGCTGCCGCTAGCTAGTGCTGCTTGGGGCAGGGCATGGGGCGTTGCGCTAGGCGTTTCCTCAGTCCTCGAGGGTCGCCTCGAGGACTGGGTGAGACGCGCCGCTTTTACAGTAACGCTCTACCGTTCAGGTTTGCGTTCTGTCACATATGTAAGTAAGTTTTGCAAACCTCTAGATTTAAAACCAATTTGACTATTTACCCGAGGGCACGTTTTGCCAGTATGTAATAAACCGGAGGTTTGCGCAGCCTAGTCTCGATGAAGCGGTTTGGAGGGGACGAGCCAGCCGAAGTACTGCCGGGCCGCTGGAGATGGGGTCATGGTAGGGTTGATGTATTTCCCTTCTTTGACAGAACTGTTTTTGGCCCAACCACCCATGTGTTTGACGACGTGGAGTGGGGTCCCGATGCAACTAGCGGCGGAGGCGGCACCTTTGCGTAGGCTGTGCGATGTCCATTTAAAACCGCTCGGAGGTGTGGCGCCGACGGCGTCGCATGCGTCGAGGAGCCAGGCGGAGAGTGTTGCAGCTGCTTGCCAGTCGCTGGAGTTTTCGTAAGGTACGAAGCTCCATATCGCGGCGGGGGGGGGGGCTGTTGTAGAATTCCTTGCAGTAGGCGGTCCGCTGCGTGCAATAATATTCCAGTAGGTCGGCCAGCACCGGATTGGCAGTAGTCGGGATAGCGAGTATAGGCTTGTCGGCTGCGCTGCGCCTCCGATCGCCTTTAGCCTTGCGGATGAAAAGCCAGATTTTCTGTGAAGGTCGGTCGACGACGAGGTCGTGTGTCAAACACCGTACTCCGGATTCGGCGCGGCAGAAAAACGCATAGTTAGTGCAAACTGCCAGTAGTGCTCGAAAACGCGCGATGAGGTGGCGGGAAGTAGGAGTCCACTGGAGGTGCGTACTGAGCTCAGCGGCAGCGGTGAGTAGCGAGAGGGCCAGAGGAGCTGGTAACGGTAGGCGCGAGTCCGCGGCATGTAGTCGTTGCTGTAGCATTTCGAGTCCGCGACGCGCGTCGGCCAAGAGTTCGCCGACTGCGATCGGCTGTTGTTGGTGGTCGCGGAAAAACCTGTTGATTGCTGAGTAGTACTGTTGTAGCGATGCGGCAGCGACAGTACCTTGCATGCCCAACCAGACCGTATAGCGAACGACCGATTGTGTAGTAGCTTGTAGCGGGTGAATATTCTCCTCGTGGCAGAACGCGGCAAATTGACGCAAGCCGCTGTCGTAGTTGGCGTACGTGGTCGAGGCTAGGGAGCTGCTTAGCAGGTGTAGCGCAGTGGTACCGACGAGGTCGGTGCCCAATAGGTTCCGCAGTCCGGTAGTCATGCTAGCAGTCCACGGAGCGTGTGCGTCTAGTGCCTGTAAGGTGTAGCGGGCAGGCCTCGAGGGCTTGCGCGCTTGAGTGACAATTGCGCGGAGGTCCGTGAGGCTGGCGTTGGTTGTCCGTAGCGTGCGTCCTATTGCGCCCATGCGAGTGTGTAGCCAGGCCGGCGTGGCAGTCGAAAGGCCACGACGCTCCATCCTAGTCGTCCGACCCCCTCGCGCGAGCCGTGCCGACCGGGGAAGAACATGTCTCGCGATGGGGGTAGTGAATAGTTTCGGTGGCCAAGCTGTGGAGGTCTTGAAACCACGGTGTGTGGGGCCAGTACGGGGCGATGACGGTAGCCGTTGCTCCTGATTGGCGTAGTTTTGCGCATAGGTCGGGAAGCGCTGACCATGGGGGGTTGCAGTAGTTCTTCTCGCGTTGCCATGCGGTGTCCGGAAGGTGTAGACAATCGACGTCCTCGCATTTGGGGTCGCGCCATCGGGCGTTGAAACGCGGGAGCTGAGCGTTTTCCATTGACGCGAAACGGTCGATGGAGTGTGGTCCCCACGTGGACTGAAGGTAGTCGAATATCCGAGGGTTTAGCTGCCAGTCGTCGCGGTCGAGCTCCCGGCTCAAGCTGTCGGCCCAGATGTTCGCTGCCGATCGGATGTAGCGGGGCCGGATGCGGATGTCGTTGACGTCGAGTAAGTGCAAGAGCCGGCGTAATTCGGTCATCATGACCGGAGAGCGCGTAGTCAACTTGGAGAGCGTAGCCACGACGGCTATGTTGTCCTGGTGGAGTAGGACGTGTCGGCCTCGGAGTTGTGGCAAAAAGGACTCGATCGCGAGACGAACGGCGCGGAGCTCCTTCCATGTGATGTGTTGGTGGCGGTCGTCGTCGTACCAGAAGCCGCGGGCTTGGTAGGCATGGTTGTCGTTGAGGACGGCGCCCCACCCGTAACCGCTGGAGTCCGCGTGGAGGTACGCGGTTTCGATTGGTTTGTAGATAGAGCGGCCATTGTGCTGATCGGGCACCGTGCGCCACCATTCGAGGTCGCGTCGCAATTGGTGCGTCATCCGGACACGGCCGTCCCATCCGTTTAGTGTTGCCAAGACGCAGTGTAGTTCGCGTAGGAAGAAGCGGGCTGGGGCGATGGCGAGGTAGAGGAATTGCGCTTTTCCCGCGAAAGCTGCAAGTTGTCTGGCGGGCAGCCACCGAGCTGTGGTAGCCGCGCGGCTGAGTAACGCAGAGGCCTGTCTCGCCAGAGCCTGTAGCTTGTCGGTCGGGGCTCGAAATTCGCCGCGCTTGAGGTCGACCGTCATGCCTAGGTGTGTGCCGACTTGGGTGGGGTGCCACAAGCCTTTGTCGGGGTTGCGCTTGAGGCCGAGTCGGTCGAGCAGGGTCTCCACGCGGTCGCGTAGCAGTAGCGCTGCGTCGTGCGAGCTGGCCATGAACATGAAGTCGTCCATGTAGGGTAGCAGTCGTACGCCTCGCCATCGGACGTTGCGAAGGAAACGTCGCGACGGCTTGTACGGCGTCGTGGAGTTGGCGGTCATCGGGGTAGGCGCCCGTCGCAGAAAATTCGTGAACACTTGGGTCAGTTTGCAAAAATAGTAAGGTGACCCCGACCAGCCCATCGGAAGGCATGCGAGGCGCCACAGCTCGCCGCGGTAGTTGACCGTGGAGAAATCTCGGTCGGCTTCTCTGATTCCTAGCGTGTAGTAGCCGTCCGCGAGGTCGAGGGAGACGAAGTAGTCGCCCGGGCGGGACAGGTGGCGTAAGTGTTTGAGGGTCTCGCACGACATCTTGAACTCTGCGCAATAGCTGTTGAGCTCGCGGAGGTCGATGATAAGGCGCCATTTGTTGACGCCGGGCTTGGGGACGAGAAATATGCGGGAGACGTAGCGAGTGTTGTAGGCGCGGTCCTAGGCTCCGCAGGCCTCGAAGCGTGGAAGCTCCGTGGCTAGGAAGTCGAGTTGTGGTTGGGTGGCGTCCTTCATGGACACACCGTGGTTGAAAGGCCGGGGACGTAGGCCGTTTTTGAACTTGACCCGCACGCCATGGCGGATCCAGTTCACGACTTGACTGCTCGCGCCGATATGCTCCCACTCCCGCCATCTTAGCCGCACGCGGTGACCCATGTAGTTGGAGGACGGGGAGCAGGAATCGGAGCGGCGGGTCACACCATCATTTCTTGGTGGGCTTTGCTCCGTCGATGGGTTTAGTTCCGGCCGTCGCTGCCGCTGCTGCTGCTGCTGTGGCCTTCCGCCTATCTGCGGCTGCCTTCTTGGCCTTGGCGTCCTGTCCGGGTGGCTTGTCCGGCGTGACTCTCGCGAACGCTGCTCCAGCAGTTGCTTTGCTGGCGGCATGTAGGCTGACTTCGAGGGTCCGATCGACGAACGCTTGGCGTAGCTCGTCCAGTGCGCTCGAGATCGCGGTAGGGCGTGGGCGGCAGAAACGCTCGTGGGCAAGTTCTGCGAACACTCGGTCCGAATCCGAGCTCGTTTGTCCGCCCTTGGTGAGGCGGAGGAAGCCCAGTCGAGTACGGGCGGCCTCCTCCGTCGCTGTGTTGGTGCGATGGCCCGCTCGGATGAGGGCAACGGCCGCCGCTTGCTCCGCTGGTAAAGGAGGTCCGGTTGACAGCGTGTCCAAAGCCTCGCTGATTGCCGCGTTGGCGCAGCTGTCGAAAAAGGCATAGCACCCGATGTGGAGGTACTCGTCGTACCCCGCTTGAGATTTCCGGTCGTTGAGGAAGCGGGCCGTGTCGTCCGTTAGCGTCCACAGACGAGGTTCGTCGATGTCGCGAGGGGGTCGCTCTAAACCGGCCGGAATGATTTTACCGTAGGAGGCAAAATCGATGAACTCGGGCTCGTGGAGCTCGGGGTCGTCGTTCAGTAGGTCGATAGGCTGCTCAGGGGCTGCCTTACCACCCTCAGTCGCAATGGTCGCGTCAGGGGGAATGGAATGCTGTTGATTCGGAAGCTTGGCCGGGCCTGTCAAACGTTCGAGCTGGGCTAGTAAGGCGGTGTTAGACGCCTGAATCTGCTCAGCTAATCGGAGTTCGAGGGCCGAAACCGCGCCTTGAATCTGTTCGGAGGTACGCTTTTCGATTACAGAGGGGAGGGGGTCGACTCCGGGGGCGGAGGACGACGGCTCAGGCTGCATGATGTTAGACGGCGACTTAGAACGGGGGGAAGTGTCT
The DNA here is from genome assembly GCA_026401115.1 of Tetraselmis chui. NCBI lineage: Eukaryota > Viridiplantae > Chlorophyta > Chlorodendrophyceae > Chlorodendrales > Chlorodendraceae > Tetraselmis > Tetraselmis chui. The sequence continues at coordinate 94,041 of JAPMLY010001125.1, read as the reverse complement.
CGTGACGCTCGAGTGCGCATGAGGCGATGTAAAACTGACACCCTGCTCGACTACGAAAGTCGAGAATGCAATTGCGCGAGCCAGATGGGCGAGCGCAAAGCAGAGAGTGCCAGTGCTCGGGGGTTGCACCGGCTTAAGGGGCTGCCGCTGGCTAGTGCTGTTGGGGGCATGGCATGGGGCGTTGCGCTAGGCGTTTCCTCAGTCCTCGAGGGTTGCCTCGAGGACTGGGTGAGACGCGCCGCTTTTACAGTAACGCTCTACCGTTCAGGTTTGCGTTCTGTCACATATGTAAGTAAGTTTTGCAAACCTCTTGATTTTAAACCAATCTGACTATATATAATGCTGCATTTAGAGACTGGGAGTCAGATTATGCCAAAGATGACAGCTTGCTTACAGTTTGGGTAAACAGGCACTAAAACACCTATTCAGAGGTGTTATTTCTATTCAGCGCTTGATCAGGGAAGGGTGGGTGGGTTGCGCGAGCCGAATGGGCGAGCGCAAAGGCAGGTCGCTAAGGTGGCTGCTACCAGCTAGAGGAGCTGCTTTATAGGTAAAGCATGTGGGCGTCCGCCGCGGACAATTTACTGCGCTTGTGACGCTTTGTCTCCCCGCGTTGCCTTAGGCGGACTCAACATGGTACGTTAACTAACCGTTAAACCCCAATATTTTACCGCTATAAGAATTGAGCGACTGGGAGTCAGATTATGCCATCTATAGAGACTGAAGGTCCGCGTAGGCTACTAATCCGGGGGTTTGGCGACTAGCCAGCCGAAGAATAGCCAAGCCGCCGGGGTTTCGCTCATGGTGGGGTCGATGTACTTGTTAGTGACGACGTCGCTGGTTTTCGACCAACCACCCATGTAGCGGATCTTGGTGAGGGGTGCGCCGATGCATGCGGCTGCGGACGCCGCGCCTTTGTGTAGGATATGCGATGTCCACTTGAATTGCGTGGGGGGTGAAGCGCCAATGGTGTTGCACGCCTCACGAATCCACTCGGTGATGGTGCCGGCCGTCCACGTGTGCGGCTGGTCATCGGGCGTGACGGCCCAAAAGGCAGTTGGTCCGGGTCAAGTGCCGAGTTGGTTGCAATAACTGGTGCGTCCAGCGGTAAACGCCTCCAGGAGATCCGCTAGTAATGGTAATGCAGTAATAGGAAGTTGTAGGAGCGGTTGTCGGCCGCGGTCCTACGCTGGTCTCCCTTTGCTTTTCGTATTACAAATAACAATATGTTACCGCCCGTTCGGTCGACCGCGATGTCGTTCATGTGGTAACGCACGCCGGTTTCCGCGCGGCAAAAATAACAGTAGTTAGTGCAGACTGCGAGAATCGCGCGGAAGTCTTGACATATACGAGGTTGTCCGGCTGCCAGGTTAGCGCGCGGTAGTGTCGATGGGCGAAGAGTAGCATCTGTTGTACGATGGGGGCAGGGATTGGTACGCGAATGTCGGGGTCGGTGATGGGCTGCTGCTGCATGGCGAGTCCTCGACGTGCGTCCGTTAGAAGTGGTCCCAGCGCCACTGGCTCCTTCAAATGGTCGCGAAAGAACTTGTTTATTGCCGAGAAGTAGGGTTGGAGGCTGTTGGCTGCAATGGTTCCGGACCGGGCGAGCCATGCTGTAAATCGAAGCATGTCGGCCGCGGTCGCCTCGAGTGGTGTGATTCCTTCTTCGTTGCAGAAAACAGTAAAACGGCGCATACCGTTGCCATAGTTGTTGTAGGTGGTGGGGGCGAGGGAGCCGGTGAGTACGTCGTCCACGAGGTCGAGCACGAGGTCGCCCAAGTCGTCCGTCCCGACGAGTGTGCCGACATGGTTGCGCATCGAGGCGTGCCACGGTGCGTAGGCCGCAGGTTCGACGAGTCGGTATTTCACGGGTGCGGCTTGGTGGTCATTGTCCGCGGATGTCCGGGAGTGCAGAGGTGTGGTCGTGGACGTCCGGTTGGTCGGTGTTGGGTGAAGTGTACCACGTGTTCGGTAGAGCCAAGCCGGGGAGGTACGTGGAAAGCCGTGACACTCCAGCCGGGCGGTCCGACGCCCTCGTATGCTCCGCGCTTGCCCGGAAAGAATAAATCTCGGGAGGGGGGTACATGATATGTTCGTCGGGAAGTTCGCGTAGTAGTTGGTACCATTGTTTGGCGGGCCAGTAGGGCGTGATGACTGTTGCTTCGGCCCCGGATTGGCGTAACTTCTGGACGAGGTCGGGGAGGAGTGTCCAAGGTGGGTTGCACCAGTTGGTCTCCGCTGTCCAGCGGGTGTCGGGTAGATGAAGGCAGTCCACGGCTTCGGAGGTGGGGTCTCGTCAGCGGGAGTTGTAGCCGGGAAGCTGCGAGTTGCCCTGCGTGGCAAACCTGTCGATGGAGTGGGGGCCCCACAGGGAGTTCAGGTAAGTGAAGATGCGGGGGTTGAGCTGCCAGTCGTCCCGGTCTGTTTCGCGGCTCAGTCTATCGGCCAAGACGTTGGCCGCGGAGCGAATATATCGCGCGCGGATGTTGATGTTGTTGGTGTCGATGAGTTCCAAGAGTTTTCGGAGCTCGTCCATCATAGCCGGGGAACTCGAAGTTAGGTGACTGAGTACTGCCAGCACTGCTTGGTTGTCTTCGTGCAGGAGAACTTTTCGGCCGCGCAAGAGGGGTAAGAACGAAAGGACGGCGAGTCGCACGGCCTTCCACTCTTTCCAGGTGATGTGTTTATGCTGGTCTGTCGCTGACCAGAAACCCCGTGCTTCCAACTGTTCGTTTAATACTGCTCCCTAGCCGTAACTTGAGCTGTCGCTGTGCAGGTAGGCGGTCTCGATGGGGGAGAATATGGAGCGGCCGTTGTTGGCGGAGGGGACTTGCGTCCACCATTAGAGGTATCGTCTCAATTGGTAGGTGAGTTGCACCCGGCCTCCCCATCATGTGCGCGTAGCGAGGACGTCGTGCAGTTCGCGGAGGTAGAATCGGGCTGGCGGAATGGCGAGGTACATGCATTGTACTTTTCCGGCGAACACTGCGAGCTGCCGGGCAGGTAGCCCCCGTGCGTCGCGTGTAGAGCGTTGTGGGAGGGTCCGGGAGAGGGTAGCGATGGCATGTAGTTTCGAAGCAGGGGCTCGGAACGTAGAGGTTGTGGTGTCGATATGGAGGCCGAGGTGCTCGCAGATTTTGCGTCGGCCCCCAGTGGCCTTTCTTGGGGTTGCGTCCTAGCCCGAGGCGGTCGAGTAGGCACGCGACGCGGTCGCGGAGCTGTAGCGCTGCGTCTCTGTCGTCGGCAAAAAATAGGAAGTCGTCCATGTACGGGAGTAATCGGGCACCCCGCCATCGAGAGTTGCGCAGATAGCGTCGGGACGGTGTAGGTCTCGTGGGTTGCTGGTGTGTAGCTAGACGGGGGTTGTGCCCGGTGGGGCTGGGTAGTGGTTCGCGTAAGTGCCGGATAAAAACTTCGGTAAGCCGGCAAAAATGATAACTGCTGCATTTCCAACCCATCGGAAGACCGGCTAGTCTCTAAAGCGTTCCGCGATAATTTACCGTGAAGAAGTCTCTGTCCTCCTCCCGTATGCCTAGTTTGTAGTAGTCGTCCGCAAGGTCGAAGGACACCATCCAGTCACCGGCCCGCGTCAGGTTCTTGAGGTGCTTGCGTGTCTCGTTTGTTAGTTTGCGGTCCTTGCAGTACTTGTTCAGGGGGCGCAAGTCCATAATTAGTCACCATATGTTTTCGCCCGGTTTTGGGACTAAAAACATTTTGGAAACCCATCTGCTGCGCTGGCCTGGCTCTCAGGCGCCTGACTGCAGGAATCGGGGAAGCTCGAAGTCCATGAAGTCGAGATGCTGTTCTGTTGCGTCTAGCATGGAGGTGCCGCTGTTGAAAGGTGGGGGCCGCCGGCCACCGATGAAAGGTATGCGAACCCCGTGACGAATCCAGCCTAGAACTTGCTCGCTCGCGCCTAATCGTTTCCACTCGGACGCTCTGTTCCGCACGCGGTGTCGCATGAAGTTGGAACGGTCGTTGCAGGACGTGGCGCGGCGGGTCACACCGTCAGGCGTTCTTGTCTCGGTTCTTGGTCTTCGTGTCTTTGGGGTCGGCGTTGTCTCTCGGTGGTGGCTTGGGCTTGGGTTGGGGTCGTGGGGTTGGAGTCGGTGTTCGACGGTCGGGGGCGGGTCGGTCGGGGGTCTTGCGCGCGAAGGTAGCTCCCGCGGCGGCTTTGGCGCTTGCGAGTATTGAACACTCGAGGGTTTTGTCGATGAACGCTCGGTGTAGGTTGTCGTACTCGGAGGAGTATTGAACCATGCAAACACAGTTAGTGTGGAAGATAACTTACGCAAACGTAGTTACAGTCACAGTCCCGCAAACGGAACAGTTACGGAGACAACCAGCCTACATGCGTGGTGTCGGGACAACAGATTTGTGAGAGCTGTAGCCTAGCGACCGCTTTGTACCGAGTCAAACAGTTTATCGGTATGTCCGATCTAGACATGTACTAATCATATCTAGAGTAGCTTACATTAGCTATCTGCAACTAATACGTATGCGGTATTACTTACAGCACTCCCCCTGCAGGTAGCTACGGGATGAAGCGTTGCATTGGGTCTTGTCCTCCAAGGATCGCACTTCGGTGTCTTGCCAATGCAGGTCATGGGAGGAGTTTGGTGAGCATGTCAGCGTCGGCAAAGCCTGTGAGTTGGAGGCTGTGGTCCAGGCCCCCCCCCAACGTCAGGCGCATGTCGATGGTGCCATGAAGGTAGCGGAGGACCTTTTGCAGAGCGTGCCAATGTGCCTCCGTGGGTGAGGCTTGGGCGGAGCCAAGGATGCGCAAGACCGTGGAGACAGCGGGGCGCGTGCTGACGGGGGCGTAGTGGGGTCAAGACCCCTGCCCAAGAGACGTGGGTGGACGTTTGGGTCAAAGTTGGGGGTTGCGTGTGCCGGTCGGCCGATGACTATGGGGTCAATGGTTGGGCGACGACGGCCACGGTGGGTGTGGTCGCCACGCTGGGCTGGGGAAGAATGATGTCCATGGAAGAGAAGAGGTGGGCCACCGGGAAAGGGAGGGCGGCCGGCCATGGAAGGCGGCGGGGCGTACGGATGCGGGTGGTCACGGGAGGGGGGGACGCCGTGAGAGGGCGCCTCCGGGAAGAGAGGTATGGGGTGGTGAAGGGCATATCCAGCGGGGGGGTAGGGGGGGGTGGCGGGAGTTGTTCAACCGCGATGTCGTGACGCGAAGGGTCGCGGTGTAGGGCAGAATCAGCGGGGGTAGTGGGGGGGGTGGCGGGAGGTGTTCAACCATGAGCTCGGGACGCGAGGGCTCGCGGTGCGCATCGGGACGGCGCTGTGCGACGGCGGGGTCGCCAACAGGAGCTGCAGCGGTAGCAACAGACAAGACCGACTGTGCGTCCGGTGGGGCGTAGTCAGGCTGGGGATGCACAAGCAAGGGGAGGGTGTGCACGTCGTGGCTGTCCCGAAAGTGTCCGAGCTGAGCATCGTGGCGGCGCTGAGCGACATGGGGGTGCGGATTAGCACCCGCAGCATGAAGAGCAGCAATGGCGGGCGACCGCGAGTTGAGGTACGCTTCAAGGCGCGTCATTTGCTCAAGGAGCAGCGCGAGAATACCCTGGGTGGTATCGAGATTGCTCTGCTGAGAGCCTGGGTCATGGGAGTCAGAAGGTGAAATAAGCGCAGTTTTCGGCGTCATTTCGACAGAGGGCGAAAAAGAAAGAGCCGAAGAAAAAACAGGCAGCGGTAAAAACCGCTAGCCGGACTCGTGCCTAACAGCGGTTTCAAAGAGACGGCATGATGCCCGCCGACCCCTCGGCCTGTAGCCCCGGGGTGTCTCAAAGCACCTTCTCTGTATCCTCCACCCAGTGTGGGGCACAAGTCGAGGCCAAGGCCATGACAGGTGGAGCGCCGCGCTGGCGGCTGAGTCGCTAAGATAATATAAAAATAAAAAAGGTAAGCTACGGCTGGCGTGCAACTTGTGGATGCGCATTCACCCGATGGTGCGCCCCCCCGTTCTCCAGCTTGGACCTGTGTGCACCATGTCCACACACGACGAGTGCGTCGGTGTGGGTGGCTGGCTATCGCCGTCGAGTGGCTGACTTAAGAGGGGTGGTGGCGGGTTTTAAATCGCCGTTTATACTGGCGATACCGCCGACTACAGGTTGAAAGTACTAGGTGTCTAGAGAAACTTGCCTTCTGCGGGAGAGCTGTCGATCGCAGCTCGCCGAACCAGGTTGTCGCGCGTGAGTGACGTGAGGCGAGGGCCCATAACCTATTGAACCATGCAAACACAGTTAGTGTGGGAGATAACTTACGCAAACGTAGTTACAGTCACATTCCCGCAAACGGAACATTTACGGCGACAACCAGCCTATAGGCGTGGTGTCGGGACAACAGAAGTGTGAGAGCTGTAGCCTAGCGATAGCTTTGTACCGAGTCAAACAGTTTATCGGTATGTCCGATCTAGACATGTACTAATCATATCTAGAGTAGCTTACAGTAGCTATCAGCAACTAATACGTATCCAATATTACTTACAACAAGGAGGCAACGTCCGGTCGCGGCTTGAGGAAACGCTCGTAGGCGAGTTCCGCGAAAACGCGGTCCGAATCGTTCGTCTCCCCTCCGCCCTTGGCGTGTCGGATATGGGATATCCGCACACGGGCGGCCTCCTCGAGCGCGCTGTGGGTGTGGTTGCTTTGACGCAGGGTGACGACCGCCGCCGCGAATTCCGGTGAGTCCTTGGGATAATTCTGAATGTCTTCCAGAGCTGATACGCTCGCCGTGTTAGCTCAGGCGGCGTAGGTGGCGTGACATGCCGTGGCGCGGTATTCTTCGAGCGTGGCGTTGTCCCGGCGGGCGGAGAGATGGCGGTAGGTGTCACAGGTAAGCTTCCAGATTTGTGGGCCGTTGATATGTCGGGGAGGTAGCTCGAGGCTTGGGGCAATGTGGGGTCCCCATAGCTCTGTGTCGATGTGGTAGTCCTCATCTGGCACGGTTGCTGGGGGTACCGTCGTCGCTGGGGCTGGGGCCAGGGGTCGCACGGTGGGGTCGATCGAGGGTCGCTCGGTCGGCATTTGGGCGCTACGGGCGTCGTGCTCCGCAATTCCACCCTTCGGCGTGTCGTTTACGCCGACGGGAATGGCTAGTTGTGTGCTAACTTGTTTGGCTGCTGCTAGTTGAGTGATGATGGTCGAGCTAAGCGTGGCCATTTGTTCGGTAAAGGCGCCCGCCGGCGGCGCAGCGGCGGCGGCCCCGGAGAGGGGTGCGCTCGCAGGCCCGTCGGCATCCCCTCACCCCCCCGTGGTGGGCGCTGGAAACCCCGTAGCCGTGCCAGGCCTGGCACGGTAGGGGGCTAAGAGGGCCGACAGCTCGATCCGTGGGATCAGCAGCTGTCGGGAAAGCCCTGTACAGAGGGCTTTTGAAAAAAATAATTTCTGTGCACTACCGGCGCCAAGATCTCCCGCTCGGCCCATCCGATATGTTTTTTCGCGTACATATACTCCTAGATACAGCCTTACTTTTAGGAGTGGGACCTGTACTACGGCAGCGTTTGATGGCGAGGAGGGTACGGCCGGATCAGCGGTGGGAGGCGGGTGTTGGAGCTGGTGGTGGCCAGCCGGGAAGCAGCGCCAGGAAAGGGCGCTCGCTAGCTGTCGACCAGCCATGTGCCGGTCGAACCTTGCCGAGGGGTGAGGCAGGACATGGCACAGGACGGTTGCTAGTCGCAGACGGAGGAGCGGCTACATGAGGCGGCGGCGGTCCTTAGGATCAGCCGCCGCCGGAAAGCCTTGTACGGAGGGCTTTTTTGGATACTAAAAATAATGTCCGTACCCGGCATCGAGCTAGTTGGGGAGTAGCACCGGGGTAGGGCGCTCACTAGCGCGTCGCTACGTCGTCCAGCGTCATCTCCCGGGGGGAGGAGTCAGCTGGGACGGCAAGGAGGACGGTCGCGACGGGAGGAGCGACACGATCTGGCGGCGACGACCCTTTGGGTCGGCGCCGCCGGAAAACCCGGCACGGAGGGTTTTGTTTAATTCCGGGCGCCCGCGGCCCGCCGGATCCGGCTACGGTGACCTTCCCCCCCCCCCTCTTCGACACCCACTACCCCGACAGACCTTCATACTCCTAGGAGTCCTTGAGCGTGGGCCCGGGTGAGCGCGGAGGCCCCCGCTCAAGAAAAGGCTGCTCGGTGGACGCGCGATCAGAGGGGGGAGGGTACGGCCACAGGCTGGAAAACCGACAGGTACCCGGGTACCAGACAGAGAAAAAACCGGGGGAATGAGCGGGGAAAATTCAGGCGCGGAGGCAGGAGCGCTAGTTTTTTCTATGTCTGTGTGTCTCGGTCCCCCCCACCTGTCCTCGAGGTGATGGGGGACCTCGACACGGAGGACCGCCGCGCCTGTGGACGCGGCAAGACCTTGGGGCGGGGTTTACGGGATGGAGCGGCGGGATCGACGAGCGACCGCGCGAGGAGGGGTTTTTTTGCCAGCCTTTCCCCTCCTACCTTCGGCAAGACCGAAGTCACGCGGGAGCTAGATTAGGCTGGCCCGTCGTCCCTCCCGAACGCCGACCGGCCTAGGCCGGTCGACACCCCGGTTCGGCGGGAGCGGGCCGTGCATCGTGAAGGTCGAGCAGCAGTTTAGTTTTGCATTTCTCGACAAGTGGATTTTAGATCTGTTTTTCTTGATTACAAAATTATTACGCTGTTACTGCCATTGGAGAGGTTGGGATTAGTGGTTCACGGTCTACCTCACGCTTCTAAGTCATGTATGGCATAGCATAAGGGGGGGCCCAGAGACTCCAGCCGGTTCTTACTGGTATTGGAGTGTTTAATTTCAAATTTCAAATTGTTCGGTAAAGGCTTGCTGAAAACGGCCATTAAGTCGCTCTTCCGATGCGGGAGCGTTAGCGAGTAAACGTTGCTCCTGTTCTTTGAATTCTACTGATGTAACAAATTCCGGCGAGTCGCGAATTTCGTCGTCGACTTGTTTGTTTGTAGCCATCGTATATTGAGCAGGATAAAAAGTCTCGGCCGTGGTAGACGCGGTCGAGGGTAAGCTGTCACCTTGCGCAGCTATGAGAGCTACGATGCATGTTGCGCGAGCCGAATGGGCGAGTGCAAAGGCAGAAAGTGGACGCAACCAGCTAGAGGAACTGTTGTATAGGTAAAGCAGGTGGGCGTCCGCCGCGGACAATTTACTGCGCTTGTGACGCTTTGTCTCCGCGCGATACCTTAGGCGGACTCAACATGGTACTTTAACTATGCGTTAAACCCCAATAATTTACCGATATAAGAACCAAACGCGTCGCACGCGCGCGGCACCGCGTGTTGCCTGAATTTTCGAGACAGTAAGTACTAAAATCGCCATGGCGAAGGTGGCGATCGCCGATTTAGCGTTGCTGGGCGGAGTGGATTGCGTATGTATTAAAAACATTTCTTACAAGAAAAAGCAGCGGAGACCACCAGCAAAAAGAAGAAAAGAGGAAAAACCTAAGCCCGAGGAACAGGGAGGGTTAGGGTTTGCGTATTGCGTATGTTTTCCCCCGTGATGGTCGCCAATTGTACAAATCACCACAGTTCGTGCAGGTACAAGTACGTTTATGAATTTACTATTAGATTTTTTCCTCTTTTCATCTTCTTTTTGCTTGGTGGCCGGCCTCCACTGCTTTTTCTTGTAAGAAAATTCATGAATTAAGCTTTACGTGTCCATAAATTGAAATTGAAATTGTTTACAACTTTACCAGTAAGAACCGGCTGTCGTCTCTGGGCCCCCCCTTTTGCTATGCCATACAGGAATTAGAAGCGTGAGGTAGACCGTTAACCACTAATCCCAACCTCTCTAATGGCAGTAACAGCGTAATAATTTTGTAATCAAGAAAAACAGATCTAAAAATAAATCCACTTGTCGAGAAATGCAAAACTAAACTGCTGCTCGACCTTCACGATGCACGGCCCGCTCCCGCCGAACCGGGGTGTCGACCGGCCTAGGCCGGTCGGCGTTCGGGAGGGACGACGGGCCAGCCTAATCTAGCTCCCGCGTGACTTCGGTCTTGCCGAAGGTAGGAGGGGAAAGGCTGGCAAAAAACCCCTCCTCGCGCGGTCGCTCGTCGATCCCGCCGCTCCATCCCGTAAACCCCGCCCCAAGGTCATGCCGCGTCCACCGACGCGGCGATCCTCCGTGTCGAGGTCCCCCATCACCTCGAGGACATGTGGGGGGAACCGAGACACACAGACATAGAAAAAACTAGCGCTCCTGCCTCCGCGCCTGAATTTTCCCCGCTCATTCCCCCGGTTTTTCCTCTGTATGGTACCCGGGTACCTGTCGGTTTTCCGGCATGTGGCCGTACCCTCCCCCCTCTGATCGCGCGTCCACCGAGCAGCCTTTTCTTGAGCGGGGGCCTCCGCGCTCACCCGGGCCCACGCTCAAGGACCCCTAGGAGTATGAAGGTCTGTCGGGGTAATGGGTGTCGAAGAGGGGGGGGGGGGAGGTCACCGTAGCCGGATCCGGCGGGCCGCGGGCGCCCGGAATTAAACAAAACCCTCCGTGCCGGGTTTTCCGGCGGCGCCGACCCAAAGGGTCGTCGCCGCCAGATCGTGTCGCTCCTCCCGTTGCGACCGTCCTCCTTGCCGTCCCAGCTGACTCCTCCCCCCGGGAGATGACGCTGGACGACGTAGCGGCGCGCTAGTGAGCGCCCTACCCCGGTGCTGCTCCCCAACTAGCTCGACGCCGGGTACGGACATTGTTTTGTATCCGAAAAAAGCCCTCCGTACATGGCTTTCCGGCGGCGGCTGATCCTAAGGACCGCCGCCGCCTCATATAGCCGCTCCTCCGTCTGCGACTAGCCACCGGCCTGTGCCATGACTTGCCTCACCCCTCGGCAAGGTTCGACCGGCACATGGCTGGTCGACGGCTAGCGAGCGCCCTTTCATGGCGCTGCTTCCCGGCTGGCCACCACCATCTCCAACACCCGCCTCCCACCGCTGATCCGGCCGTACCCTTCTCGCCATCAAACGCTGCCGTAGTACTGGCCCCACCCCTCAGAGGAAGGCAGTATCTAGGAGTATCTGTACGCGAAAAAATATATCGGACGGGCCGAGCGGGGGATCTTGGCGCCGGTAGTGCACAGAAATCATTTTTTCAAAAGCCCTTTGTACAGGGCTTTCCCGACAGCTGTTGATCCCACGGATCGAGCTGTCGGCCCTCTTAGCCCCCTACCGTGCCAGGCATGGCACGGCTACGGGGTTTCCAGCGCCCACCACGGGATGCCGACGGGCCTGCGAGCGCACCCCCCTCCGGGGCCGCCGCCGCTGCGCCGCCGGCGGGCGCCTACGTGTCCATATTATATGGTCAGATTGATATAAATCTAGAGGTTTGCAAACTTACTTACATATGTGACAGAACGCAGACCTTAGCGGTAAAGCGTTCATGTAAAAGCGGTGCGTCTTGCCCAGTCCTCGAGGTAACCTCGAGGACTGAGGAAACGCCCAGCGCAACGCCCCAAGCCCTGCCCCCAGCAACACTAGCTAGCGACAACCCTTAAGCCGGTGCAACCCCCGAGCACTGGCACTCTCTGCTTTGCGCTCGCCCATCTGACTCGCGCAAATTGCAGTCTCGACTCTCGTAGTCGAGTAGGGTGTCAGTTTTACCTTTCGTCTCGGTGTGCTCCCAGCGTCACGAGACACTTCCCCCTTTGTTCATGTTACATCGCATACCAACATGCCGCCTACTGATATTGCAGCTCGGCCCTACCGCGGCCCCGTCGCTATCCCGTCTCAGCAAGGCGTGACAGAACAAATTCAAGCTGCGTGCGCGGTTACCGAGCGTAGACTGATTGAGCAGATCGAGGCAAATTATTTTGCCTTACTCGCCCATCTAAAACGCCTCGCAGAACCGGCTACTTGTTTGAACATGCAGCAACCCATTCCCGCTGCCGCCACCATTGCGACAGAGGGTGGTTATACGGCGGCCCTTGCGCCGCCTATCGAGTCGCCTATACGACACGACCGAGCCTATCGAGCCCGAGTTCGTCGACTTTACCCGTTGTGGTGAGGTCAACCCCACCGGTCCGGAGCGCCCCTTGCGCACAGTCTGCGAGCCCAGCTTCAAGACGCCGACCGAAGACGCCACTAGCGCCTTGACCACCGACCTCTTGCAATCGCCCCTCAACGGTTGCTACGTGGTCTGCAGAACCCACGCCCACTCCATCGGCATAGGTTCTGGTGCGCTACCGTCTAGACATGCTCTTCCTATAGAGCGCACCGAATTTATTTTGCGCCACCCGCGACAAGATAGTTTCACACGGCTGACACCGGCGGCCGACCCTCCACGTGCCGCATGTCCACAACCGCGTTCTAATTGTTGGACTTTGGAAGTTATGGTTACACGGGTAGTCTAGCCGGCCCCGCTAGGGGGCCAGCATTGGGGACAAAGGAAGTGAAAAGAGAGAGATGGCGGCCGGCAAAGGCACCGGCAGGGCCGGCCGGCCGACCGCCACTAACGGGGAAATAGAGAACCGCTATTAGTACAACACTAAGTACTAAGATAAGGACTAGCAACCTTTTACATAAGCACTAGGTAATGCAATGCTAGTTCTAACACTCCCCCTCAAGGTAGCTTAGGTCTTGTCGTCGCCCTTGCTTGTCTTCAAGGAAGGAGTCATCTTGGTCGTAGGCGTTGTTCGGGTAGCGGTATCTCAGGCCGGGTAGGTGACGCTACATGTGCTCACAGGAACGGGATGCTACCGGCGAGTTGCCGACAATAAACTGGTCCAAATGTACTGCTTAATGTACTAGTCTGACATGTAGCGGGAAAACCGTCCACGGGCGAATTAGCTATCGCATGAGAGCGACCGGCGAGGACGGGGAAAAGCCAACAGGGCTGCCACAAGCGTGTAGGCACTCGAAAAGAATAGTCGGGCGCTATTTGTCGACTCCCCCCCCCTTCGCCGTGGGCAAGGTTAGAACCTCGCTTTGTCAGATGAGCGTTGCGGCGTTGCCTCGGGAAAAAACAAAAACAGTACTATTTAAAGTACGCGCGGGCCGAATTTTCGCGAATCGGTTTGAATTTAATTTTGAAACCAGATCCGGTCGATAGCATCGGTGAGCTGTGAGCGGGGTGGTGTAGACAACCAACCTAGGGCGGCCATATGTGACCATGGGCGGCTGGTGTCGGTAGTGGTAGTTCAAGCGAGTATCCATGTTGCACGCTCTTCTCCTTGGGTGGCGGAGGCGGTACTGCTAGCCTAGGGCGGCCACGGGGGACCTTGGGCGGCTAGCGTCGGTGTTGACTTCAGAGCGAGTATCTGGGTTGCACGCTCTTCTCCTGCTTGGGGCTGCCGTATTTCGGAGGTCTGACTATCCCGGGTAACGTTGTGGAGGGCCCATAACATGTTGGAGTTTGGAAGTTATGGTTACACGGGTAGTCTAGCCGGCCCCGCTAGGGGGCCAGCAGTGGGAACAAAGGAAGTGAAAAGAGAGAGATGGCGGCCGGCAAAGGCACCGGCAGGGCCGGCCGACCGCCACTAACGGGGAAATAGAGAACCGCTATTAGTACAACACTAAGTACTAAGATAAGGACTAGCTACCTTGTACATAAGCACTAGGTAATGCAATGCTAGTTCTAACACTAACGCACGCCCACCAGCCGCCCCCGACTTCGCGGAAGCTAACTCGCGTGACAATAATGCGGCCTCACCTTTGCGGGCAAACCTACAAGACCGAGACGCTACACTCTTACAAACATGGCGCTCAACCGGCACGTCTGACTGCACAAGGCGAAAATCGATCTGCGCCGCTACACCTTTACGGACCGGGCGCACAACTTGTGCGCCCTACCGCGCCATACAAGAACCGTCTACGCGGCTAAATCACCTGCAGCCAGCTACGGCCACCTCCTGTGGGACAACAGAGGGTGGTGATGCGGCGGCCCTTGCGCCACCTATCGAGTTGCTGAACGACGACACGACCGAGCCTATCGAGCCCAAGTTCGTCGACTTCCCCCACCGTAGTGAGATCAACCCCACCGGTCCGAAGTGCCTCGTGCGCACAGTCTGCGAGCCCAATTTAGAGACGCCGACCGCAGACGCCGCTATCGCGGACCGTGCGCCATCGCGCGTATCGCTAGACGGCAACGCCGAGCCTACCGAGCCTAAGTTCTTCAAGGCTACACCGCTCACGATTACCGTAATGGCTCCAAGGCCTCCAGCTGACAGTGCTTCGAAGCCTTGGCGAGCGAACGTACCGATGAGCGCCCCGACACCCCTACGGACCGGGCGCACGACTCGTGCGCCCTACCGCGCAGTACAAGTCCCGACTACGCTGGGACTCTCACCTGCAACCGGTTACTACCACAACCGGTTACTACCACAACAGGTGGGTATCCGACCCCACCCGCGGCACGCCTCGAGTTTTTGGACGGGAGCACCAAGGTCGGCGACGCTACCCACGAGGGCTGGGTCAACACGTCCGAGCAAGTGAGCCCCTGCCTCAAAGGCAACGACTCCAAAGCCGTGACATAGACGACGGACACAGCTACCATTCCAACGCGTTACGCCAACCTTTTGTTCGACCCAAGACATGCCGAGGACGCTCTGCGCGGTGCGACGCCGCACCCGACTACTGTACAGCTGCCACTGCCCGTTTCCGCCACCACGGCGGCACGCGGGCGGAAGCCGCCTACCGAAGGGCTATGCCACGACGACGCGCGTTCCAAGACCCCGTTGGACAATCAGAACCCCGCGAGCTTTAACTTGACTAGCGAGCCGGACCCTCGCCAAGATCCGCCCGGGAGAAAGGAGGCTACGCCACACCCGCGACATCAAGTACACTGGCGACCGCGGATGAAAGCCACACATACTACAACCAACCCGACTGCCAAGGCGACTTACAAGACCGCTAACACTATCGTTTTCCCCTCGCCACTTGTCGACGCGCCACATGCTGCCGGACACCAAGGTCACACAAGACTACGTCGAGCTACGCGCGCGGCCATGGCATTTCAGTTTGGTTTGCCGATCGGGGCGTCTATATATGCCACAGGCGGACAGCTACAACACCGGCCGGTACCCAAAAAAAACAGCAGCCCAAGACCTACGCTGCCCACAGAACGGCACAAGATGCCAGCGCGTCGTGTCTGACAACCCTCAGAGCTGCTACATATGGGCTACCCAAGAGGCGCTACGAAGCTACGGGTCAGCTCGCGCCGCCAAAAACAGCGCCACGGGCCTCTTTACGCAAGCCGCGTAAACTCCCGGTACAAGCGGTCGGGCTACGTCAGCAGCTACCCATTCCAGCTACCGTCCCCACACCGGCACGAGACGACTTCACGAGACTGCCCACGGACCCAGCTACCATCGTCAGCGATATCGCCAAGACACGGCTACACGGTGTTTCGCCCCACAATCAACACCCGCGTTCAATCTCCCCGCGCGGTTTACGGAACGACCGCGTCCAGTGGCGCGCCGCTGTCTACTGCAAGTCACAGCGTTTCCGCACGCGACAAGCACTCCCGTTGCTATAGCACCCGCGGTTACCGCGGCGCAGCAAGATGGCCGACCTACGCCATACCTACGGCTACGAGCTGGACGCATATGCCTACTTGCAAGCACAATCTTACGGCAGAGCTAGTCGCCCGGCACATCCTTAAGCCACCCCAACCGTCCGCCGACAGCCGATTAGTGGCACTCACCTGCTAATCGCAGAGCCAACTAGCAATCAGGAATCACGTTCGCCAGTACGGGATCGAAGGGCCGCACACCAGCCCCGACTTGCTCGATCACGATCCGGCCCGACGCCTCACTACCAAGAACAACTTAAACTACATCAATATCGCACAGCCCACGTCCGGGCGCCGCGGCTCTGCCTCGTCGCATCGCCGCGCCCCCGCCTCCCCTCCGGTGACTTCCGTTGGCGGGGGTTTTTAGCCCGCCCGGTCGCTGCACTAACGTAGGCTGCACAAGCCTCTGGCTTTATATTATACTGGCAAAACGTGCCCTCGGGTAAATGGTTAGATTGATGTAAATCTAGAGGTTTGCAAACTTACTTACATATGTGACAGAACGCATACCTTAGCGGTAAAGCGTTCTTGTAAAAGCGGTGCGTCTTGCCCAGTCCTCGAGGTAACCCTCGAGGACTGAGGAAACGCCCAGCGCAACGCCCCAAGCCTTGTCCCCAGCAACACTAGCTAGCGACAACCCTTAAGCCGGTGCAACCCCCGAGCACTGGCACTCTATGCTTTGCGCTCGCCCATCTGGCTCGCGCAACCCACCCACCCAACCCATAATTAGCGCTAATCTTCCCCCGGGCATGGCATGTGGTGGTCTTTTGGCCAAATTGTAAGCAATCTGACATCTTTGGCAAAAAGTGCCCTCGGGTAAATAGCATGATTAGCGGGATGTAAAAACAAATCTTACAAGAAAAAGCAGTGGGATGTCCATCATAGTAACATATGGTCAGATTGATTCGAATCTAGAGGTTTGCATATCCAACTTCCATGTGTACGGGACAGTAGCACTAGCGGTTACTGTTACCGTTAAATAGCGGCGCGTCGCACCTGCAAGGCAACCACCTCGCCTCGGCAGTTAGATGCAACGAATGACCAACGACTTCCCCAACGGTCAGCTCTAGCTAGCCCGCGCCTTATAAGCCGTAGCTAGCCACGAGCCTAGGCACTCTTTGCTTTCGCTCTCAGCCAATGTAGGCTTCGCGCGAATGCAGTCTCGACTCTCGTAGTCGAGCAGGGTGTCAGTTCACCATCGTCCCATGCGCACTCGAGCGTCACGCGACACTTCCCCTCGTTCTGCTACGCAGTTGCGCATCATGCAGCCTGAGCAATCTACGTCCGCCGCAGCGGCCGACCCTCACGCTACCTCGATCGAACAACGCACATCCGAACATTTTCGTACGGCAGTTTTGGCTTCGGAACAACGGAAAACTGAGCAGTTTTTGGCGGCTAACGCCGCCTTACTCGCCCGGCTCTAGCAGACGACAACCCCATCCGCTACTACCGATCAACAGCAGTCCATTCCCGCCGGCGCGACCCCAGCGACGGAGGGTGGTAAGGCGGCCCCTGAGCCGCCTATCGACATGCTTGACGACGAAATCGAACCCTCCGCGTCCGAATTCGTCGACTTCGCCTACTACGGTGAAGTCATCCCGGCCGGCCTCGAGCGTCCTCCACGCGACGTTGAGGAGCCACGTCGGTGGACACTTACAGACGACACCGCCCGTGCTATAAGCGATAAGCGCACCCAAGCAGCCTACGATGAGTACCTCCACATCTGCTGCTATGCCTTCTTCGACAGCTGCGCCAACGCGGCAATTAGCGAGGCTTTGGACACGCTGTCGCACGGGCCATCTCTATGGGCAGAGCAGACGGCAGCGCTTGCCCTCATCAGAGCGGGTCATCGCACCCACACAGCGACGGAGGAGGCCGCCCGTACTCGATTGGGCTTCTTCCGCCTCACCAAGAGCGGACAAGCGAGCACGGATGCGGACCGCGTCTTCGCTGAATTGGCCCACGAGCGCTTCTGCCGCCCACGCCCTACCGCGGTCTCCGGCTCATTGGATGCTCTCCGCCAAGCGTTTGTCGACCGCACGCTCGAAGTCGGCCTTCACGCTGCCAACAAGGCAGCAGCCGGCGCAGCATTCGCCAAGATCACGCCGGACAAACCAACCGGCCCTGACTCCAAAGCCCGCAAGGCGGCCGCCGACAAACGCAAGGCAGCAGCCGCACCAGCAGCCGCCGCTCGCCCACCTCCCCTTGCCAAGCCGACCGACTCGGCACGACCACCGCCCAAGAAATGATGGTGTGGCCCGCCGCGCCCATTCCTGCTCCCCGACATCTCCCTTCACGCGACATTGCGTGCGTCGAAGATGGCGGGAGTGGGAGCGCATCGGCGCGAGCGGCCAAGTCCTAAGTTGGATCCGCCATGGTGTGCGCGTCAAGTTCAAACACGGCGCACGCCCCAAGCCTTTCAACCACGGCATCTCTATGCTAGACGCTACACCAGCCCAACTCGAGTTTCTCAACTCGGAACTCCCACGACTCGAGGCTTGCGGAGCGTGGGAGTGCTCGGACAACCCTCGCTACGTCTCCCGAAAGTTTTTAGTCACCAAACCCGGATGCAACCAGTGGCGCCTCATCATCGACCTTCGAGAACTCAACCGCTATTGTTCCACGTTCACCATGACCTGCGAGACCCTGAAGCACCTTCGCCACCTCTCTCGCCCGGGCGACTATTTTGTCTCCCTCGACCTAACCGACGGGTATTACACCCTTGGCATCCGGGAGGAAGACCGCGACTACTTCACGGTCAACTACCGCGGCACCCTATGGCGCCTCGCTTGCCTTCCGATGGGCTGGTCCGGCTCGGCATACTCATTTTGCAAGCTCACGCAAGTGTTTACGAACCACCTACGTCGGCCCCCGCCTCCTACGCCGGCATCTACGCCGGAACGCCCGCGCCCGTCAAAACGTTTTCTCCGGAACGCTCGATGGCGCGGTACGCGTCTCCTCCCCTACATGGACGATTTCCTTTTCTTGGCCGACTCGTACCAAGACGCGCTGCTCCTTCGCAAGCGCGTCGAGACCCTACAAGACAGCCTAGGCCTCAAGCGCAACCCCAATAAAGGCGTATGGACGCCGACGCAAGTCGGCGACCATTTGGGCTTAACTGTGGATTTACAGCTCGGCATCTTTCGCGCCTCACCCGCAAAACTGCAATAGCTCGCTCAACACGCGTCATCCCTGCTCGGCCGAGCGGCTTCGAACGCCCGATGGCTACCCACTCGCCAACTCGCGGCCTTCGCGGGAAAGGCCCATTTTCTCTACCTCGCCATCGCGCCCGCACGCTTCTTTCTACGCGAGCTCCACAACGTTTTGACCACACGCACTAGATGGGGGGGCGCGTGCGGCTCACCCATCAACTACGACGCGACCTCGAGTGGTGGCGTACGGTGCCAAACCAAAACAACGGCCGGTCCATCTACAAGCCCATCGAGACCGCCTACCTCCACGCCGACTCCAGCGACTACGGATGGGGAGCCGTATTGAACGACGACTCCAACTATCAAGCGCGTGGCTTTTGGACCGCTACCGACCGGCTACAACACATCACATGGAAGGAGTTGCGCGCGGTTCGACACGCGGCGGAGTCCTTTCTACCCCAACTCAAAGGCCGACAAGTCCTCCTACACGAGGATAACACGGCAGTAGTCGCCGCCCTAACCAAGCTCACCTCCCGGTCACCTGTCATGATGACCGAGCTCCGTCGCTTGTGGTACCTACTCGACACCAACGACATCCACATCCGCCCGCGCTACATCCGGTCGGCGGCGAACGTGTGGGCCAACACACTCAGCCGCGAACTGGACAGAGAGGACTGGCTCCTCAATTCCCGCCTATTCGCACACCTTCAAGAACGGTGGGACCCCCACACTATCGACCGATTCGCGTCCATGCTCAACACCCAGCTCCCGCGGTTCAACGCCCGATGGAGGGACCCCTAGTGCGAGGACGTCGACTGCTTACGCCTTCCGGACACCGCCTGGCGCCGCGAAAACAACTATTGCAACCCTCCCTGGACCGCCCTACCGGCACTCGCCACCAAATTAGACCAATCACAAGCACCAGCGACCGTCGTCACCCCCTACTGGCCAAACAAGACGTGGTATCACGCCTTTGCGCGCCTCGCCACCGCGACCATGCACTTCCAAGCGTCCCGCGACCTTTTCTTTCCCGGCAGGCTCGGCAAGCGCGATGGGGTCGGGCCTCCCGCGTGGAGCGTCGTGGCCTTTCGACTAACAACCCCCTCATGGCTCTACACCCGACGCGCAGCCATAAGCCGGGCTTTACGTACCGCCCGGGGGGGGTCTACAGCACCGCCGATTCACCCGCACCGCACCGGCCCACCCCGCTACCGCCTACATACAAACTCAACAGAGGCCCCTTGGGCCTCCGATATTGCTGAAACTTTCCAAGGACTCCTAGGCACCGATAAGCTTCAAAGCTTGGGGTTACGGGCATCACCCTGCTCGGTAACTTGCTAGCGCCGTCTACGTACGCCAATTACGACAGTGCGCCACGCCAGTTTTTCGCATTTTGTTTAGAGGAAAATATCGCCCCGTTACAGGCTACACCGGCTATTATGATTTGCTACACCGCCTAGCTTGCCTTGTTAGGCATAGTGGCCGCCAGCTCCCTACAACCCTACTTTTCCGCAGTCAACAAGTTCTTCCGTGACCACCAGCGCCAACCCATCGTTGTAGGCGAACTATAAGCCGACGCGAGGCGTGGCCTCGAAATGCTACAACACCGCCTCGTCCCGGCCGACACGCGCCTCCCACTACCCGCCCCTGTCGCCCTCAACATCTTGCTGGCTGCCAGCACTTCACGCGACAACCCGTTCCGACAGTTATGCTCGTATGCAACATTTTGTTCGTCGATCTACTTATGTTCCGTTTCGGCGCTTTTTGGGGGATGTGCGACGTGAATTCATGCAACGTCTTTCTGCCGCTCTTCATGGCACTCTGGGTTCCTATCTCCGCGACGCTTTTCAGGAGGGTAGTGCTAACGCGGTGGCATGCCTTCCTGTTCCTCGGGCTTAGGTTTTTTCCTCTTTTATTCTTCTTTTTGCTTGGTGGCCTCCACTGCACTTTTCTTGTAAGATTTTTTCATTATTCGTGTCAAAGCGTGAAGTTGATGACCCCAAAATGATGATGTTGATGTTTTCAGAGATCAAATCGCGCTGCAGGTACAATGTGCCAACAAAGTTTCTTGAACCAAAAAGAAGAGGGAACTACCGAGTTAAAAGGAAAAAAGGAGGAAAAACCCCACATGACAGAGCCCGAGGAACATGAAGGCATGCCACAACATCAGCACTGCCCTCCTTCCATGAGTGCCAACAAAATAGATTTTGTCTCCCCAGTTTCCCACACTGGGTACAATATCGCAATTTGTTCATTTGCGGCTTCAAATGACATGGGGAATGAATACACGTCCACATTGTGTTGCTCCTCTTTGTAATCGACCCGACAATTGTTTGATTACCTATCTTAAATAGTAATAATGTGTATGGATATGGATATTACGAACACATTCTATACATATAAATGAATATATCAATAGCTCGACATGAAGTTCGAACGTCTTCCATGTGTTGGGTTTACACAGATGTAACGAATACTCTATTTGAGTAAACCCCAAATTAAGATTTTTGTAATATTTACAAGATTACGTTTGGTTCCTTCCTTCATCCACGATATCAAAAATTGAAGGCACCAACATGCGGACGTAAAGACTGCCGAATATGTTGCGTGAGAAAAAAATTGTCCAAAAACATGGTGTGCATCGCTAATCAATTTAATAATAAAGAATCAATTTGGCAGTCCCCCCCCCCCCCCCCCCCCTAACGAGACAGAACACAGTCGCATCACTGATGCAAGTTTTAGAATCAATCACAATCATTCATCGCTACGGGCATGCGTACATTGCGCCATACCTCAACAGAACATGCTGGAGCGTCATCAAACCCCGCCCATGGGTGATGAACGTAATTGTGCATGAACCACGCGATCGATGTCACTTTTGCCGCACTCCCTCGTGCGTGCTGTGGATGGATGCGGCTCACCAATAACACATCTTCCGATAAGCAGGCGAGTGGTCTGCTGTGCTTGGCCACGTATGCATTTTGAAGAATGAGATGGTTAGCGACGAAAGTGATAATTGCTCGCTATAATTGTCAACCAGATTATATATTAACCGGACAAAGAGCGCATCCCTGCACACGGAATCAGCTCAGCCGCGTTGTTGCTGCTTGAGTAGGAACAGGAAAATATTGTACGAGCAGTCTGAAATCCCATGTTATGACGTGAAATATTATTCCTCCGATCTACAGCCAGTGAGGCAGGCCGCTGTTTTCAAAAATGCATATCTCCCCCCTGTGCCCAGCCGCGACGATGACTTCGCCGAACATGCTGAACGCACTGTTCAGCTCGCTTCCCTTCGCTGCGCTGTCAAGGTTGCCCCCAGCAGGCGAGTCACCCGACAGCGGCGAGTCCGCGACGCCGGCTGCCGTGTCCGTCCGCAAAAGGGCAGACACAGCCTTTGTGAGCTCTGCCACTGGAGCGACGTGCTCGGGGGCTTCTTCATGAAACCTTCTGTGCCACAACTCGGGGGCGAACAGGGCCACCGTCGCGATGTCGGTGAGCCCCTGAAAGGCTTCGTACGACGAGTTTTTATCCTGAATGCAGTAACGCATGCAATCAACCCCTCAGGGTGGCGTGTGTCGGGTTCAGGAGGTGCACTGCAGGGATGGATGTGTTCGAATGTGGAAACGGCATCAAACTTCATTGACTTTTGCCAAAATATATATGTGGATGAGTCTATCTTAGAGTCTGTCCGTCCCTAGGGCTTGAGTCTGTGTGTCTGTCCCTTATCATCAGCTCGATTGGATTCGATGTTCATGTTCATTCATGGTTTGTGAGACACAGAAGGATGTAGGCTAATTTTGGATTGGGATTTGGATCCACCTTAAATTACTGCGCATCGCCACGATGGGTAGAGTAGCATTAAAAATAAGAGAGATACAGAGACAGACAGACACATAGATAAATAGAGAGAGACAGATGGGGTGCGTGCGTGCGTGTGTGAGTGTGTGTGCGTGTGTGTGGGTGTGAGTGTGTGTGTGTGTGTGTGAGTGTGTGTGTGTGTGTGTATGTGTGTGTGTGTATGTGTGTGTGTGTGTGTGCGTGGGTGAAATCAGCAGAAAGGCAATATTAAGGCATACCTATGGGCCTCTAGTGACGTTTAAGAACACATATGGGTTGAGCTTACCTTGCGGAATGCGGTGTACGACGGGTTCACAGCCGGGATGAGGGGGTTGACAGTGGACCAGACGAACACCTGACCTTGATCCGAGCCGCAGAGTATGTACCTCCCGTTCAATGAAAAGCTGGCCCGGATTTGGGCGTTCTTGTTGATCAGGCCCTTATACTTGCAGCACTGCTGATACTCTGTCGTATTGTACAGCCGCAACCGAGAGTCGTTGCTCGTTATGAGCACCTGAACGATGAGCAATAGACACAAAACAACAGTGCAACACTCTGAGACTACTATGCAACATGAAAACAAGGAATGTGAGTATGTGTGTGGGAGTGAAGAATACACAAAAAATCAATATGCATAACATGTTCAAACCGATGCTTGCGTGCGTGCGTGCGTGTGTGTGTGCGTGCGCGCCTGCACCTACCTTAGTTTTGTCGGTGGGCATGAACCGTATCCCAGTTATCTTCCTGTTGCGCCCCTTGGCCGTACAGACGTTCAGTTGAGCTTCGTATGTTAACTTTGTGTCACGACAAGCGTAGAACCGACATTTGCCAGCCATCGTGCCAACAGCCACCTGAACAGGAGTAGGATCATACACTCAAGACACCCACCGGCAGCACGAGAGTATGTAAACAAGCAAGACCGTAGTGGACTGTGACTCTGCGCACCTGGTCGCCATCCGGGGAGAACGATGCAGCGGTAACCATCTGGTGGCAGTCGGCAAAATCGAGGACGTGTATTCGGGGGATGTTCCACAGGCGAACCTGGCCAGGGCATCGCACGTGCGTCAGTACTACGAGTCTAAGCGTCTGAAAGCAGCCGAGTACGCACCAATGATGGTAATCGATATTTGTTTCGTCATAACACAGCGCAGCACCTTTCCGTCGATGGACCCACTCATGAAAACCTTGTCATTGCTCGGATGGAATTGCACACACGTCACAAAATCGGTGTGGTTGAAGGTCCGCAAGCACTCTCCATCCACACTCACGTGCCTGCGTGCAAGCAGACGCCAGGCATGCGCATGGTCAGCTGCGCAGATGGCACACGCCCGAATCTCATAAACAACATAACGGGCCGATGCTAAAAATGTACCATAATCGGACGGTTTTGTCCATTGACGAGGACAGTATGAACCCAGAATGACTCCATGCGACATCTAGCACATCTCCAGTGTGCCCCGGAAACCGCCGGTGCGGAGTGGGCCTGGCGACATCCCGAATCAGCGCCTCAGTCGAGAGCTGATTGCTGCCCGTTGGTTGCTTGGCACTTCCTGCTGACGACCCTTCTGCATTGGCACACAAACATAAACACGCACATACAAGGACGGCAGTGGTTCACAGCAGAAACATAGACATCCAGAATACATACACAATACGCCCAGTCTTTCCAAAACACGGCATGGCGGCAGAGACATGACAAGCAAATGCACCAAAACAGACCTGCAGACGTACCGAATGCTGGAGCATCTACTTTAGACATGCATTGTCGCTGAAGGGGTACGACTTCCCATACGAGAATGACCTGCGAGCAGGAGCACAAACAGCATGCAGATACTCCTGAGCCAGGACACAAGGACACGAAGGGGGGTTTGGGTGGATAGAGGACCGTTATACAGAACCGTGCAGCACAGTACCTTGTCCTGGCCAGCACTGGCTAGGTATCGGCCATCAGGGCTAAATTCCATGGCCCAAATTAGGCCATCGTGTGCGTCAATCTTTTGTATTAGATTCAGTGCTGTCAACTCCTGAAACTGTTTCTTCTGTACCTACAATCACAACAGGACATGCGTCACTTCCATTGTGCAGCACAGCCGAAGAAAGGAAAAACTGACTGAAATTACGACTTCCTGTGCAGACACCACGCAGCCGGTGCAAACTGCAAATGGCGGTCGCATTGATCCCCTACCTGAACTCTAACACTGTGGCCGGGCTGCCGTGTCTGAAGACCGGTGGCTGGCGGCAATGAAGCCCCACCCTGCCCCCGAGAATCATTGTGCTTCAAGGACTGCAATCGCAACACAGCAGCAATAAAACCACGTGAGCTTATCGCCGTGCTCGCAAGACCACATGATGTGCCTTGCAGAGCTCTTCGTTCCTCCCCACTTCCCTCATCTGGCCCCCTCCATGCCAATCACTGCATATGACCCACCTGCACGCCCGCCTGGATTCCCGATACCACATTCGATGCGAACCGTTTGATGTGTTTCCCTTTCAACTTCAGTCGCCTGGTGCAAAACAACATTGTATGAGAATCCAAAAGTTACGCCCTGATCGCGGTACTCAATCCTACCTACAGCAACGATAGTAAGAGTAAATGAATCATAGCGCGACGCGAGGCACAGCAAACCTCGAATTCCCCTGCTTTTTTGCAACAACAGTTACTGCTGGCACTAGCCGCTCTTGAAGTTCCACAAGGGACAACAATTCGCCGGTGTCCTTGTCTTCAACTCTGAGATCCTTCAATAATCATGACACAGTTGTAGTTGCCATGAGTGAAAAAATCAACGTCAAAGAAAGAGAGACTCGGGGATGCGAAAGGCCACCAAGGGAGGACAAAGCGTGGGGTAGTGGATGATGGTCGGTCAGGAGGTCCTACACTACGCCAATCAGGAATAGCCATGTGGTAAATACGGTGTCATGCCTGTCGACTTACCTTTCGGATGCTGTCCATCACCGATGACTTGGACACCTCGGAGAAGAGGTCAACCTCCGCACCTGAATCCAGGTCTTTTATTTTGAGAGATTCAAACTGCGCACAGGTTGGAAGTGCCAAAATCAGTCAGCCGTTATAGCTGCCACCAGCGTATGTATCCAAGCTGAAACGTCATCAGATGCAGCTCGGGGTTGACTCCGCCCAGTGCTCAAAAGCCTGCTATATGCCGCTCTGCAGCACGCGCACCTGCTCCATAACACGAGCAACCAGCTGCCCCTCCAGCTCTGCTAAACTGATGATGCTCCCAGATTCTGAGTTTTTCACACGCTTCTCCCCCCACACCGCTGCCACCGCTGCCCCTGGTTCCACATACCCGTCAACCACCCACTCCGCGCCACTGACCGAATCATTTATATAGTAAACCTAGTAAAACAGACAAAAACAGAGCACATAGGTCTGACAGCAGCAAGCAAAGAAGCACAACATGATGAGCAAACAAACACACGTAATGAGTGGTGTGAGCACTACACGTCCTCCGGCACTATAAGGCGGCCACCTTGCAAAGCAGCGCGTCGGCGCCTCCGTCAAGGTTCCTCGCGGTGTGAGGGTTCAAAGCACTCGCTTCGGCGAGATCTTCGACGAATTCTAACTCTCTAGCCGGCGAAGGTGCAGAGGCAGGGTGACTGTGCAAGGCTGGCGAGCTATTTTCTTGCAGAATTGAAGAGCGTCGCTGAGTTGTGTTCGCCGTGTCGGAAGCGGCTGTCGCGTTTCGCGCAGACTCGGGCGAGCCAAGCTTCGGAACGCCGAGACCGAAGCCGTGCGGGGAAAACGTTTCTGTTGAGGTGCCGCAGTCATCAGAACCGCCGTTGCGACCGCTGTGCCCTTCCTCACTATCCGCTGACGCATACTCATCGTCGTCCGTGGTGCTGCTACTCAAGCTGATGGCGCCAAAGCGGTCGTCGGTCGGGGTCATTTCGGGGTCCATTTCCCCCCGGGGCTGCGTGCTGCCTGTTTCTGTAAATACGCACGCATAGCCCCGGGGCCGCGCGCGAAGAAGCGGTAGACTTGACGTGGGCTAGAGGATGCACTCCCCGAATTACAATATAGATTAGAACCCTGCGCGGGAACGTGACAAAGGGCGGATCTTTAGCAGAGTCAGATGCTCGTCAGCCGTTTGTCGTCACATAACCAGCGCTGACAGGAGGTCGTCGACGGCTGACGCGTGCTGATGAAGGCTGTTTCGTTTCCCGTCAACGCTTCGTACCTACCGGTAGTGTAGTTGAGTCGCGTTTATATTTTGGCGTTTCATTTGTCATTTTACGAAATAATTGTAATCATTGAAAAAAAATCGACGAAGAAGTATCGGCGAGCGCGTTTTTCCTTATTATGAATAAATTAATATTCTATGAGCAGAAATCTGCTTAATATTAACCTGATTATGAACTGATTAACCCGATTATTATTAACCTGATCCGTAAGTTGTTTTTTGCGTGATGCAACCAATCCAACCAATCACAGTGTGTGCGGGTACTTCTACTGCGCCCCCGCAGGTACTTGGGCGCCCCGCGGCATGCGGCTTACATGCGGACGCGCGCACCAACGGTGCGCACCGACAGTAGACACCTCCGGGCCCGACTACGTAAGAGGCTCCACTACTATCTCGCGACCACGCGGAGCCAGCATATAAGATAGAGAGAGAGTACAACGGCGAGTGCACCTCTTTCCCGAGAGTTACGCCGTCGGCGGCCGCAGCCGTAGTCGTCGAGCGTAGGGCTAGCGTAGGGTTAGCGCACCGGGCCGCAATGGCGGAGCTCCTCCGTCGCTGGATCACCCAGCAGGTCGGCGTGGACGTCACGGGCACACTCGAGAAGGTAGGGGAGAGCCTCATTTCGGATGGATCCCGCGGCACTTGTCGTGGCTGGCACGACGAAATTCCGCAGTGCGGGTTCTGTGCTGCCTCGTCTCTGACTCGAGTTGTCTTTCTTGTTTTCACAACGAACGGGACTACTCTACCTACGTCAAAGGGCATAGGACCCGCTATCATAAAACTGGGTAGCAGCACAGGTGCAGTGTGGGGTGACAAGGTGGCAGGATAAGGCAAGGGGTGTGGTGAGGGGAGGGAGGTCATGATGGACTGGAAAAGCAAAATGGGAGGGTTTTTTTCTGAGTTGCGTTTCGATGCTAAATTTCGCAGGTCTTCATGTTGTGGTTCCCTTTGCTATCTCAGAGTGGCAGTGTGTAGCTGAAAAGGAGTGAGTACTAGCTAAGTGTGTGACTGCCTTGTCGTGACAGGAATTTGCCAATGGGTACAAGCTCGGCGAGGTTCTTCACAGGTGCCAGCTTCAGCCCGACTTTGACAAGTTCGTCCCCAACGGCAAGCCGGACTCGCTCATCAATAACTTCACCCGCCTCCAGGTGAGCCCCTCTTGCGTGAAATCTCCCTCTCATGACTCCCGTCAGCGCAAAGGATTCCACCCTACCCGCACAGTACGCACGTAATGGAGAAAAGGACAGATGTGTGAATGAGCGGAGCGCGATTTTGATATTTTAGAAATATGTATCAGCAAATGGAGATCAGTGGAGGTGTTGGGGCTGATGTTGTGGGTGGTGGTGGCCGCTGTGTAGCCGACGCTGACCAATCTAGGCATCAAGATGAACAGTAACATCGCAAATGACATCATGACGGAGAAGATCGGTGTGGCTGCCAAACTGATATACGCGATCAAGAGCGTCGTTGAGGGGCTGGAGAACAATCTGTCCGCCACTCGCACCACCAAGCTGGGGCACACCCTGACCACGGAGACCAAACCTAGCGCCGCGCTTGTGGAGGCGCAGGCCTACCGCAGTCAGAAGCTCAAAAAGAACTCGGGCGACCTTCGGTGCGTGTTCATCTCCCTCGCACGCGCACTTTTGACACACACAACCTTTGCATCCACATACGATTAGTTACATATGAGCCGTATTGGCAGATGAGCGCAACCTTTAGCGACTTGCGTGTGGACTGTGGAGTAGCAAAGGAGGACTGCATCAGCTTGCATGCAGGCAAAATCTTCATTGAATGATTTTTTTTTCACGTTATTTGTTTAGTCAGAACGAGACGAAAAGAGTCCCATGATCGTTGTATTGGGGCATTTATGTTTAAGAAGCGCTGCATAGCTGCGAATACTTAAACATGTGTATTTGTTTGTGTGTGTGTGTGTGTGTGTGTGTGTGTGTGTGTGTGTGTGTGTGTGTGTGTGTGTGTGTGTGTGTGTGTGTGTGTGTGTGTTGTGTGTGTGTGTATGTGTGTATGTGTACTTTGATGTTGTCTCTGTTTTTGTCCCAATTTGCTTTTTGTCTGTGTGTGAGTGTGTGTTTGGTTCGCTCGTGTGTGTCCCTTTTAGTGCGTGTGTCTTGTGTTTTTCTTTGTGTCTATTTGTGTATATTTCCTTTTTGGTTGCGTGTGTGTGTGTGTGTGTGTGTGTGTGTGTGTGCGCGCGCGTGTGTGCGTGACTGTGTTTCTTGAATTGCGTAGTTCGTTCGAGCAGTCGATGCGGACGCGTGCTGCGGCGCCGAACAAAGTGATGGAGGCGATGCACCTTCGCAAATTTGAGGACGAGATGATCCGGCAGACGCGCAGCGCGCGTGAGGGCGACATTGCGGAGCAGAACGAGTGGCTCGACTCGCGCGACTCCTTCCGTGGGGGGCAGCTTGAGAAAATGAGCGGCAAGCGGCAGGCCAAGTCGCAGCAGACGCAAGCGGACTACGGCAAGCACAGCCAATTGTTGGCAAAGCAGGTCAGCTAACCCCCTTCCCTCCACCTTACACCGTCTACATAATGTTTTCTACGCGGGTTGTTTGTGTGCGTGACGCGTCAGACGGAAAAGTGACAAGGTTTGGCATTTTAGTTTTTAGGTTTAATTCATTCATCCGCTCATGCTATTTATTTGTATTCCCTTGATATTGTTTTGGAAGGGTGTATTAGGGTTTACGAGCCTGGCGTCATGGAACTTGTTTACATTGATGGTATTCACAAGAGTAGTTGACGTTTGGCGTAATGGACTCTATAGACATAACGCGATAGTGATTGAGTAAGGAAAAGTTATGAAGGTAGTTATGAAAGTTTGTATAGGAAGGGGGTTACAACATGCACGTAGCGCGCACTTGATACGCATTTACAGCAGCATAGCATAGTATTTGATTTAGTTTGATTTGGTTCGATTTACTTTGCCCACCCTTGTATTTCTCATTTGTCAATATGAGCTCAGCTGTGTGCACGTTGGTGGCTGTAATCGGAAAAGTGCGGGGACGTGTCAATCATGGCTGAGTGTTTTTTTTCTCTGCAGAACGCGACGGAGTTGGAAGAGCTGCGCGTGGAGATGACGCTGCACCAAAGGCGCACCGCGAAACTGCAGAGCATCCGCGCGAAAGAGACGTCGGAGGTGATCAACGGCATCGACGCGTACGAGAACAACCTTCGCCGCATCGGCTCCGCCGGCGCGGCGGACGACGGCGACGACCCCTCGAAGCTGCCGCCGATCGGGCCCACGCCCTACGACCATATCCAGCGCGTCCGCACCATGGCGCCCGCCCCCGACGCGTACACGCAAAAGACGGAAAAATACCTCAGCAGCCTGCACACAAAGAAACGTGACGAGGCGGTACGTCTCGCCTCTTTCCCCTATTTTACTTTATCTTAAATTGTTATCATGTCAGTATCATTTTACATGGTTGATAATGTTTTATGGACATCCTCAATTAAAATTTCAACCTCCTATCCCCAATTTTTTTCTATACCACACTGTTTTTTTTGCCGTCTGACTCCTACCCCCGAAACTGCAGTATCCTCGTCAATTGCCGCCTAGTTGGTCTGCCTTAACCTTCCTTACCACCAATAAATCTGCACCATCCTTTTGTTTGATTGAACACATGAGCGGGGAAATGAAGCTTTGACGCTCGCTTGTTGGCTGTGGAACAGGAAACCCCCTGCACTGCAACCCCCCTCAACACCAAGTGTACCCATAGCCCTGATGTTGTGAAACGAAGCTAACATAATTAATGTAAATACTCTAACATGAATATATTATTCACACTTAAACAGGTTTGTAAATGTACCTGCTGCCGCCATGGTCGTCGGTAATGCTCTGCGAACGTGCTTGTCCTATCCTGTTTCGCTGTCACGACAGCACCAATGTTTACATCGACGTTTTGCAGCGCGTCATTAGCGAAACGAACAAAAAGATTATAGGATGGCTCATATTGATTGATGTTTACCCTGGGATGGTCCGGTGGCGCTTATTTCATCAGGCGGCTCGAAAGGAGCGCGAGGCGCGTCGGCGGCGAGTGTTGGTGGAGCAGCAACGGGAGCAGGCGGAGCTGGAGGCGCGAGCGCAGGTAGACATGATTGTCGGGACGCTGCAGCGGGAGAGTGCGGAGGAGGCGCGGCTGGCGGCGCGGCTGTGGCAGCTGCAGCAGGAGAAGGCGGTTATGACGGAAAATCGGGCGCTGCGCGAGCAGCAGTACGCGGAGCGACGGGAGGCGGACTGGCGTGAGCGCCTTCGCCGCGAGGCGGAACTCTTTCGGAGTCAGAAAGAGCAGTATCGCGAAGAGGCGGAGTTGGAGGTGACGACGCTCGTCTGAATCTGTCGCTGACTTTTCGGGATGAATCTATCCTTATTTCTCTGTGTTTCTGCTCAATGTAAACGAGCAAAAATATTTAACCTGCGTGGGTCGTCTTCTGCGCTCGCTGTAGATGGGGCTGTGGCGGCAGCGAGAAATGGCGAAGGCGGATGCCAAGCGTAGGAAGCACGAGGTGATGTGCCGCGAGATTGTATGGAATGTCGCGGGGCTGGCCTTCCGAGCGGCGGAGTACCGCGAGACAACTGGCGTGTCGAACGTGCCGCGGAAAGAGTTTCGAGACTGGGTCGCCATGTTTGTCGCCGGTAAGGAAAGGCCATCGCCGCGGACACAATCATTTCAAATTGGTTGTATTGGCGCACCTGAGCCAGTCGACTATATTAACGACATTCTTATGCGCCCCTAATTTACTTGTTATCACGAAGTCGATTTATTTTTTCTGATTGACAAGATTCGCGTTGCGTTGCCGATTCATTATATAAATAGGGACTGCAGTTGCTATTGATTATGATATATGTTTTATTATGATTGATTTAAAAGTCGAGACCCTCGGTAATGCAGGCGACCCTGCGCTGATGGAGCCGCTGATGAAGGACGACAAGCTGTTTCACCTGCCCGAGACGGCCAACGTCGTGGACAACGGCAACGTGGCGGATTACCTGGAATGGGTCGGCGAATGGGACGCAGAAAAGGGTGTCGGCTTCAACGAGGAAGTGGGCCGGATGGTGGCTGACCTCGCGCTGGTGGCCGTCAAGCCTGTCGAGGACGAAGTGGAGGCGATCGCCGAGGGAGAGGGGGAGAGGAAACCCGAAGATGTGGCTGAGGCAGCGGTGGAGGGGGCCAAAGCTGAAGAAGCCGAAAAAGCGAAGGTGATGGCCATCCTGGGACAATATCCATTTGATGTTTGTTGACTGACAATTCAAATCCGGCTGTAGCTTCTATGGAATTGTCGATTTCCCGAGTCGTTTGTCTCTGAAGTTAGAAAAGTACGAATTTTGCGTTGCTGAACATTTTAAGGAATTGGATGGGCTTTATCATGACAAAAAAATATATATATAAACTTTTGCATAATAGGTTATGAATTATTAGGATTATTCGCTCCTGGTTTATTTTTGGGACTTCACTGATTACATGTATCGCCAAGGGCTTAGATTTTCCGGGATTTTGATTTAAGTTCAATTTTAGTGCATTTGTACTCATCTCTACTCTATCTTTACTCCGCCGATCGCGATTTATGGCCAGAGAACTAATTTATCCCCACCTGTCTTTTTTTGACAATTTTTTTGAACGCTCGGAAGGTGGATGAGGAGGCAGCGGAGAAGGGCTGTCGGCCAGGGAGTAAGGGAAGCAAGAAGGGAGCAGCGGCCGCGGAGGAGGAGTCGGCTCAGGCCAAAGAAGATCCCGAGCCTGAGGTGGACGGTTTGTCACGCGACTACCCCATCAAACTCGCCGTCACGGGAGCGCCCTTCAGTGGTAAGAGCACCGTTGCGGCGGCGATGGCGGCGCAACTCGGCCTCAAGGTAACATTACCCGCCCTTCCCATTTATTTTATTCGCATTGTCTCGTGTTTTATTCAGTAGTGGATATTTAATGTGTTTGTCAATTTGGTATACTAACGCGGAATCACAGAGTTACGGCAGCTTTCCCGACTTTCCGGATATTTATTTTTCTTAGAAACTATATTTATTGTGCAGTTTGCAATTGGTTAATTGTTTTAGTTATTACTCAGATATTAATTTGACTTTTTGGGGGTTTAGGGTAGACTCTACTCCTCTGCTCTGGACTGCTGAGAATTCACTCGGTTATCTTTTGGACGTCTGTCGATTTGTTTCTTCGATGATTCCTCTCGGTATAATAAAATATTCTCCTTTTTTTTTCACTCGCTGTCGAAGGTGATAAGCCCCGAGGGGATGGTGGCTCAAGTGGTCGGCGCCGCGAAGGCCGTCGACGAGGAACGCGCTCGGGCGATGGAGGAGTGGAAGGCCGCATGCTTAGAAGCGCAGCGCCTGAACAATGACCTACCGCCGGCGCCTCCCCCAGAGGACCCCGCTAGCGTGACCGAGATGGTGGCGATCGGACGCGAGGTGACATCCACTCCCCTGTAGATAAGTGTCCTGATTGGTTCGCATGGAATTGTGTACTACAAAACAATATATTGTTATTCTTCGCTTGAAATTCCTATGTGGGCAGATGATGCGTGCACAATGTTGCCTCATAGTCAACCTCGCTCATACTTTTTACGTCTGACGTCTCCATTTCAGTTTTTCAAGTCAAGCCAGCTTATTCGGACGCATCATTCGCTTACTTATATGATTTTGAAGCACTTACACTTCACCAAGTATCACATGCAAGCCTTACACCTGCATTTGTACCACTTTGCATATACTTTGATCCACTTGTAAGTAAACTTTGATAAGTGACATGTACTCTAAATTTTCAACTAATTTGGTGTTTTTTTTCTTTTTTGCCGACAGATTGCAATTTTGATGGACGAGGGCGAGGAGCTGGACGACGACACGATTCTGCGCCTGGTTCTGCTCGGAATCCGTAATTTGGGCCCCGCGGCGCCGCTGCCTGTCGCCGAACCTCCCGACCCGTCGGCATCCGAGGCCGGCGACAAAAAGAGCAAAAAGGACAAAAAGAAAGAGGAGAAAAAGAAAGAGGATGGCAAGAAAGACGGGAAGAAGGTGGGGTGCCGACCCTGATATTTTGGCCGGTCTTAATGGATTTCTGTGCTTGATGTTTCAGAATTTAATCATAATACTTTACTTCATAAAAATTTGAGTATTTTACATTGAATGTAGATAGTTATACAAGTTGAATTCGTCGTATTATGACTGCTCAAGGTTTCACACGCGTTTGGTTTTTATCAGATATCAGTACTAGTAGCTCCGATATTTCCAAACGCTCGCACAACCTGCGATTGACTCTGCTGTCACTCCTTCCTTCTTCGTTTTTCGTCCTCTTTTGGTCTGCGTGTCTATACTCATGCATTTCATAATTAAGTCGCACAACCCGCTGAGGTGCAATCCCTGGAGTGCCGGATACAATTGCGATTGCTTAATATGGCGTACCTGATTGTAAAGAAAGCGTGCATTGAATCAGCCGTGCCCATTCTGTTTTTACTGTCCCTTGTCTTCAGCGGCTTGTCGCCTCCTGCGCTGTCCGTATCATTTTTTTTTATTTACCTAGTAAACATTTCTCTGAACACAATTCCTTAACCCCGTAATATCCATCGCACATTTTCGTCGCGAGGCAGACAACGCAGCCTCGACTGCTGACGACGGTGACTGACGACTTGTTTTGGTTCTGGCGGTGTGGACAGGGCGGGAAGGGGAAGAAGACGGAGGAGGTGGCGGAGGAGCCGGAGGCGTGGATGGGCTACGTCTTGGACGGATACCCAGCGACGAAGGCGCAATCGGTCGCGCTGGAACGCGCGCTGACGGGGCTCGACCTCGACGCTGAGGAAGCCTGGCTCGCGGCGGCCTCCCGTATCGCGCCCCCGCCGCCCGAGTACACCTCGAATCTGCACCGAGCACTGCACAGCGGGCTGGACCACGTGGTTGTGCTGGGGCTGGGCGAGGAGGAGACGGTGGTGAAGCGCGCGGTGGGTCGTCGAGTCGACCCCGAGTCCGGTGTAATTTATCATCTCGAGTTTGACCCGCCGCCGGCGGATCAGCCCGGACACACGGACAGGCTTACGCCCGTTGAGGACGCCGCTTATGACGCGGTACAGGTGCAGGAGCGTCTGGCGACGCACGTCGCGGAGGCGCCGGGTTTGGATCAGTGGTTGGGTCGGTTTGTGAAGCTGCGGTGCGGGGTCGACGCGAGTGTGCCGGCGGCGGAGGTGACGGCGGCCGCGCTGAAAATAGCCGACAGTCTGCTCAAGGCCAAGAGCGCCGCGGCCGCTGCCAATGCTGGGAACAGCGCAGCGACTGAGGCGCTCGCCGCGGCGGAGGCAGCTCGCGCGCAGGTGATGCCCTTAAAGAAAAATGCGCTGTATTGTTTCTGCTTTGGCTTTTGCTCTCGTGATTTCTTTTTCAACTCAAATTTATTTTAGTAGTAAATCACTCATAGAGAAAATATGAAAAAGTGCGATGTTTGCACATGAATAGATAGGAAAAAAGCTATTGCTATTGTTAAAGTGGCCTTATCGGCCTTTGTGCTCTAGTTTTAGAGTTGGTTTGGCAGGGATGCAGAGTTATCATCACGGGGGTTGTTCACATTTAAAGGGTCAGCGCCGTTTATTGGAGTTGATTATAAAAGGGTTAGCAGGACTTTGCTAATGGCTCGCACGTATTTCTCTACAGTGCAGGTATTGCACCAAATGATGATATTCACAATCGGTTTTTGTTTGATCGGCTGAGCGCAGAACTCGAAGTTGATTTGTAGATAACCACAACATAGACAGAATCTGGGTTTTTTTCATTATTCAACACTCCAATTACTTAAAGAAGCGATGAGAAACCGCCGAAAGAAAAAGACAGCCCGAAAGCGCAATTTAAATATTTGTTGTGTAATGATTAGATGAAGCTGGATTTGCATTCTTAGAAAATAATGATATCATTTTATATTTTTATCATTTTCTGCGGTCTTGGCCAAAGTTGTTTTTGTATGTCTAATCGCTTTGACCCCTGCGCCACTTAATTCAATAATTAGGTGGTGGAGGCGCAAGGGGCGGTGCGCGAGGCGGCTCGTAATCTGCTGGACGCGAAGAAGGCGGAGCTGAAGGCCGCCGCTGAGCTAGCGGAGGACCCGACGGCGGCGGAGTTGATGAAGGGAGAGGCGAGCGCGGCGTGCGCGGAGCACGTGCTGGCGGGCAACGAGGCCCTGAGGGCGGTGCAAGCTGCTGCGGAGCGCGCGGAAGAGGCGGCTGCAAAGGCGAGGGAAGCGGTCGAAGCAGCCGTTCGTGGGATTGCCGACACCGGCCTAAGCGCCCAGGTAGCAAAATTCCCATCCGCGATGCTACGCCCCTATTTCACCTTCGTGCCTACCCAATTGGTGTCCTGTCCAGGTATTTTTCCTCTTGGTTTTTTGGTGTATTTTGTAATCGATTCATTCGTGTATTTTTTGTAATCGATTCGACGAAGCGCTTTGCGATATTTGATATAATGTACGCGAATTTATATTCACATTTAGCGTGATATTTGAAATTAGGTTTTGCTAAACAACATTGTGTATGTAATATAATGTTTCCGGTTCTCGAGGTTTGTTTGAATTTAAGAAATGTTGAAAGTGTTCGAATGATAGTGTTTATGATAAATGTGTTAGAATGGTGTTTCTTTTTCCATATGCTATTTATGGTATTACGGGCGACAAAACGTTGTACGTTCCAAAATTATGTCATTTTTGTCGTCTTTCACGATTAATGTAAGGCCAATGCGCTGATGAATTGCCTTTCATTAATTCACTCTCTGTTTCCATTTTAGATTTGGGGGAATTTGCTTTAGGTTCACTGGCACCATTATTGGCAAACGCGTCGATTTTGAATGCGTCCGCTTAGTAAAGAACAGTACACCGATTAGTACACTACGCTCATTAGTCATGCTTACCCGATTTGTCATTGAATCATGGCATTTTTTGTTTTAATGCTGAGCTGTTATGGTTGTGCTTCAGGCCGAGATAACAGCCAAGGCGGCCGCGGAAGAGGCGACTCAGGCCGCGGAGGAGGCGGAGGCCGCCAAAACAGCGGCGCGCGAGGCGGCGGCGAGGGCGAAGGAGGTTTTTGAGGATGCGGTGAGTCGCGGGGAGAAGGCGGACGCGATGGTGGCGGAGGAAGCCGCGGAGGCGGCGGCTGCTGCGGAGGGAAAAGGTGGAAAGGGCGGAAAAGGGGGGAAAAGTGGCAAGGCGGTGCCCGCAAAGGTGAAAACCCTAGCTAAAACCCTAGCTCAGACCCTTTGTTGTGTTTTCTCCGAATAGGGCCGATATTACTCAAGTTTGTGCAGTAGTGACTGTTTTACGGAGAGATTGAATCTTGCTTTGGACTTGTTTTGCTAAGACAAATATGCAGCGATAAAAGGAAGTTTTATTTGGTACGTCTTTTTTTGATATTTTCTGAATATTTATTTTGTAGTCCGCTGCAAGTTTGGGTATTTTTTAAACCCTTGCGACCCTGTTTAAACCCTATGTTTCAATCAGCCCCAGTTTGCCTCTTGTGATACTGCCACCCTGTGATCAATTGTTTTACTTATAATTGAACGTGACGACAAGGATGTGTGAGAGGAGGGAGAGTAAACACAACTACTACCACAGATTTTTTACAAAAAGCATTTTGAAGCATGCTTTTTCGGATCTGTTGTGTGTGTGAAATTTTTTCCTCGATTGGATTACATAATTCTGAGTAATTGTTTTTGTCGAAGTTTGTTTAGTATTGTGCATTTGCGTCTGCATGTCTTCACTGTTGTGTCTGAATGATGGGCTGCAGGGGAAGGGTGCGAAGGGCGCGAAGGAGGAAGAGGAGCTGAGCCCCATCGAGGCGGTTTTGACGCTGCCGCCGGAGCCGGAGCCAGAAGAGGAGGCGGAGGTGGCGGCCAAGCCGGAGGGGCTGACGCCCGCGTTGGGGAAATTGCTGCATGCGCAGTGGGAGGAGCTGGAGGGGAATTACCTCAAGGGGCTATCGCTACTGTTCGCCTCGCTGCGGGAGGAGCGCACTGAGACGGTGGACCATTTTGTGGGAGTGCGAAAGGTGCGCGTAAAACTAATCATGAGTTCAATTTTCACTAAGTAAAGATAATCACTCCGAAACGATGTTCGTCGCGAAACACAAATCAAATGCGAGTTTCAATAAGGTCAAAAGAAAACTGCGCTTACATTCCAATCGCACAATTTTTTATGCTGCGCTTTTTTTGAATTATCAGCAGCCAATGTTCATAAAGATAACCGTATTTACTTACAAAATGTGTCGTCATTTTGATTCAGTATTGGAACATTTGAAATTAAGTGTTTTACATTTCCGAAAGGGCTTCGTAGGACGAGGTCCGTTGAATTGCATTTGATACTCTGATTAAAGCTCTACCGAGTGAGCTTATGTGTGAGATATTAATGTGCGCGCTGCCTGTTTCTTTTGGGGGGGAGTAGGCGTTTTTGGAATGGCTGAACCGGCCGGACAGCCGCCCCGCCGCGCTGGCCGAGTTTATGACCGCCTTCAACGCCATCGCGCCCGACCTTCGCAAGCGGCCGGAGGTGATGGGGGAGCTGCTGCTGCGCGCGGACGAGCTTCGCGACGCGCTGTGGGACGTCTGCGACTCGCGGCTCGCGGAGAACGAGGCGGAGCAGGCCGCCGTCGTCGCCGACTCGTTTTTGTCGGACCACACCGAAATCACCGCCGCCCAAATCGCCGCGCTCGTTCAGGTGCCATTCCTCCCCCAAACACATTCCGCTCCATAATTTCACCCCAAGTGGTCCTACAACTCTCGCTCTGTCTGGAATTGACACTTTTCCTAATATTTACTATCTTATAATTACCCTATTATATAGTTTCCGGTTTATTATATAAGGTTCCGCAAAATTGATGCATAAACAAACTCATGAAGTGAATTATCGGGCAATTTCTGAGAAGTGTTACTCTCTTCATTTCGATCTTACAAAATTGCGCTGTTGGTCAAATATATGTATATTCTTGCCCTCCACCGCCACCCCTCCTCTGCCCTCACTCCAATTTCAGGGCTTTAGTATTTACCAATTAGGGTTTGCATGCGGTTTTAAACGTGTTTAGGGTTTTGCATTTTATAGGTCGTCTTGGTTGAAAATTTTCACCGCCTACTCACCTAAGCCCTGTGACCCTGAAACAATGAAACCCTCGAAACCAAATGATACACTCGCTGACCTTAATCATCACTCATTCCTCATCGCCAAAGCAATTCTCATCAACCACTCACGAGGAAAGATTACTCGGCAAACACATGTTAGGTTGGCCTCCGACAATACTCCATAACGCCAAAGGGGAATTTCGACACACCAACGCAGGAGCGCCTCCGGCGCCTGTTTGACGCTGAATCGCCTTCCCTTGCGCCTTTTAAAAATGACCGAAAACGGCAACAAAAAATGCGCTATTCGTGACATCCCTCCTTTACAACCATCCCTCACCACCTTCTCCATCAGTTCCCCCTCTGACATCAACTTCACACCGTTTCCGAGTTATTTCGTCGCCCTTCACGTCGAACAACATCCTCCCCTCTCCCGCTATCCACACCCTTTTCACCCAACTGACTAAACCATGAACAAACCAATTATCCCTTTCGATGAAGCTGCTTTACCTTGCTTCACACCACTTTATACCACTAACTAACCCATGCTCCCCTCTTTCACTTCCCTCTCCCGGTCAGCTCGAGCTGGATCGATACACCGGCACGCTGGGCGTCATCCAAGCATACGCGTGCGCCAAGAGCCATGTGCCCGGTGCGCGTCAACCTCGCGCGCACATCACCGCGCCGGATGTCACCTCCGACCACCCCGCGCCCGGCATGGAGGCCTACTTCAACCCCAAGTCGACCTTTGCGTGGCCGGAGTGGATCGCCCCTCTGGACGACGCGGCGCCCAAGTTGGCGCACGCGCTGAAGGTCGCGTGCGCGAGCGTGCACATGGTCGCGCAGAGTGACCCGCTGCCCGGCCTGCCTGGCGGTCCCGGCGAGGAGGGCGGCAGTCTGGCAGGTGAGGTCAAGCAGGATTTCTAGATTGCGTAAATAATATATACATAATGATTGCAAATACTGTCCTTGGCAAATTTTGAGTTGTGCAGGCCAAATGATTATTGAATAATTTGGTATCCATATTAACCTGATTCTGCTTTTATTTTGAGCCAACATGTTTGCTTGTGATGCGTGATTCGTGGCAATTCGCACAATTTATTTTTTTAACAAGTTGTTGCCTCGTTAAATTTGTGTGGTGGGTTTTGAATTTTCTTTATAATAGCCGAAGGTCAGCTTTAACGACTACGAATGGCAGCAGTGGTTAGAGTTGTGTCCTGTTGTTCAAATGCTTGCGGCCTTTGCTGCCGTTCTGATATTTTGTGCTCATTTTGAAATTGCAAGGGACTCCGGCGGCCAAAGCCAGTAGGAAGAATGTGACCAAGGACGACCTGGTGGTGGACGACACCGACTACAATATGGAGGACGTGGCTGCGGCGCGCGAGTTGGCGGCCAAGTTGATAATGCGGGAGACGGAGCTGCTGCAGGCGCGGCTGAAGCTGTTGGCCGAGCGAGGCGTGGGTTATGTGGCTGACCTGCAGACGAATGCGGAGCACGTGCACGAGCAGCTGCAGGAGTGGCTGCGTGAAAGGTGCGCTGTCACACAATGCTAAATTGTTGTATATTCTGATTTATGCAGTTATGTATTCTGATTTAACGCAGTCCACTGTGTCACGTGACATCAGGTTGCATTGAAGTGTTCTGTAATGCCTTACATTGAACCACATGCTTTGCTCCGATTGCATTAAATTCGATGTTATTGCTTCGCATGACAAATCACTCTGCGCTATATTACTGCATAGCGCTAAATAACATCCCTTTCCATCACATGTGATTGCCCCATATTTCAAGACATTGCATCGAATTATTGTATGACGTTGCAGTAAATCACACACCCCTTCGCACTTTTATCACATCACAACACCGTGCCAAATATTATCATTGCACATTAAGTTTATACTTATTTGGTTAGTTTCGTTTAAATTAAGATGTATCCTAAACCCTTTCCCTTTTCGAGCAGGTACCACTCGGAGTGCAGCGCGGTGCAGTCGGTGCACGCCCACGTCCGCCGTGCTGTGGAGACGGGCACCCCCCTCCCCCACGACTTGCGCCTGGAGGGTGAGGCGTTTGTGGTCGACGAGTCCACCCTCTCCTCCGCTATCGTCCCCCCGCCGCGCCCCGCTCCGCGTGTTCCCGGCGATAACGCCACCGCACCGCCGGGCGTCCTCTCGACCACCCAACTATCGTCACTCGGCGCCGCTCTCGCGCGCGCCTCTCCGTCCGGCGGCCTCCTCCCGCTTTCCCTCGCCGTCGACGTAATTCGACGAGTCGCGGCGACGAGGCTGGCGGACGGCAGTCCCGGAATGCCGGCCGAGTGGCTGGACGCCGATTTTACGGCCACCGCCACCGCACTCCGCCTCTTCGACCCCTCCGCGACCGGCCACCTGGACTGGCGTCAGTTGCTCGTCTCTCTCGTCGCCGCGGCCTTCCCGTCCATCCCCACCGCCAAAGTCGCCAACCTCGCGGATGCCGCCGCGGCGCTCGCGGCCTCGGACGGCGACAACGACGGGTGCGCCCTTTTTCTTGCTTACATTTATCGAATTATTTGTAATCGTCACTACGCACTCATTTTTTTCCTTGCCGCATCGAATGGATTTGCCTATTTACGAAATATCTCGAAAATCAATCTTCATCCTCACGCGTTTATTTATGTCCCAATTTATAATTGTTTCGAAATATATGCTGATGCTTGCTTGAGAATGTATAATGTATAACCCCTAATTGACGAGTCACATGTTCACCAAAAAGGAATGCAGCAGAACAAAACAAACAAACAAACAAACAAACAAACAAACAAACAAACAAACAA
Source organism: Tetraselmis chui (assembly GCA_026401115.1). Lineage (NCBI taxonomy): Eukaryota > Viridiplantae > Chlorophyta > Chlorodendrophyceae > Chlorodendrales > Chlorodendraceae > Tetraselmis > Tetraselmis chui. Next base: position 52,426 of record JAPMLY010001125.1, on the reverse strand, counting down.
ACAAACAAACAAACAAACAAACAAACAAACAAACAAACAAACAAACAAACAAACAAACATTTTTTTCACGATACGATGATACGATGATAGTACATAAGTAACACGTATTAAGCTTTAGGTACGGCATGTTGGAGAGATTTGATTGCTCATCCTTTTTCTTTGTCGTCATCGGTTCATGTCGTCTCATTTAGTGCTCACACTTTGGATGACTGCGATATGCTCACTCAGAGTGATCGAGTAAATCAAATTTCACAGCATCAAAACCTTCAACAATCTTGAAACGTGCAATGTATCAATGTTTTTCATTTTTACGCGTGTCTTAAGATACTTATTCGATTTTCTTTGGATAGGCACGTGACCAAGGACGAGCTGTTGGCTACCAAGCTTTGGTTCGATACCGACGGAATGGATATGGCGGCTCGCGAGGCGGCGGCCAACGGCGGCGGCTACCCTCGATCGGACGCGCTCAAGTCGCTCCTTTGGGAGGCCTTCAGCGCCGACACGGGTGGGCTGGTGCCGTGGCGGGCGATGCTGGCGCACCTCTGCGCTGACCACGACCTGCTGGCGGGGCTGCGGAAGGGCTTCGCCGCGCTGAGCGGCAACCCCAGCGAAGACGCGAAACTGACAGGTAATACGTCGGACAGTCGAATGACGCCGCCGCTGATCTTTTGAAAAGGATGATACATAGTATTTTTTTCAGTTGTCTGGCATTTACTATTGTTGTTATTGCGATCGCACTCCTGTCACCATTTCCTACTTACAGTGACAGTATTAATTTGACAATGTATTATAGAATTTTTTTTTGTTCCTGAAATTTCCTATATTTCCTACTTTCTGTGACAGTAGTAATATGATATAATGTATTATAGAAAATTGGCTTTTTTGTTCCGGTGCTTATTAGGTATTCAACTCGGTGCCGCTTGGTATTATTCATTTATGTCTCCGCGAGCTTTTCCTTCGCAGCCATTTTCTATGCGATGCGTTTCATTGCCACTGCAAGCTCGAATGCAATTATATGTGTGCTTGGCATTCCGCCAATTTGTGCTTGACACCCCACGGCGCATCCCATGAACGGTTTATTGCATTAAACCTTTTTACAACTTCTTTACTCTCGTCGTCGATTGTAGTTAACATCAAACCCTAAACTAGTTTTTGGTTTTCGACCGCATGACCCGCGCAACACATATTACAATTTTTCAATTGCCTGACGTCATTTTGGCATTTACTATTATTGTTATTGAGATAGCACTCCTGTCACCATTTCCTACTTACAGTGACAGTATTAATTGGATAATGTATTATAGAAAAATTTTTTTGTTCCGGTGCTTATTAGGTATTCAACTCGGTGCGTCTTGGTATTATTCGTTCATATCCCCGCGAGCTTTTTTCTTCGCAGCCAGTTTCTATGCGATGCGTTTCATTGCCACTGCAAGCTCGAATGCAATTATGTGTGTGCTTGACATTCCGCCAATTTGCGCTTGACACCCTTCGGCGCATCCCATGAACGGTTTATTGCATTAAACCTTTTTACAACTTCTTTACTCTCGTCGTCGATTGTAGTTAACATCAAACCCTAAACTCGTTAACACCCGCCGTTTTTGGTTTTCGACCGCATGACCCGCGCAACCCGTCCTCACGCTCTTGCGTCTCCCTCCTGCTGCGACTTACAGGCAAGCAGGTGGCCGCGCTGGCGTACCCGTTGGGCGCCGAGGCGGGCGTCCCGTTGGGCCGTTCTCCGATGAGCGCGTCGGAGGTGGCGGAGACGGTGGGTAGGGTCGCCACGGCGCGCGGCTCGGTCGACGGACGCGTGAGCGCCGAACAGCTGATGTACAGCCTGGCGGGTGGGAAGATGGTGTCGGAGCTGCTGTCGTGGCTGCAGCTGAAGGACCCCTTTTCCGCGCTTCGCCGATGAGGGAAGAGCGAAAGCTGTGTGCACGAGAGTCCATCGACACTCCCCCAACTGACTCACTCACTCCCATCAATTTTTAGATGCATCAATCGTTTATAGATGCAATGTTGTTGTGTGATAGACGCGGCTGTGTGGCGACCTCTACCACGCAACACATTGTGTCCATTATGTAACAAATCGCACAGTATTTTTCTCAATGTGTTCTCACGACGCCCCATCCAAAACATGTACCTTTTGTTTTCATAGAAAATCATTCCTAGTGCGCATTTATTTCTGCGGCTTGCCTCGTTTCTTCCCTGCAAGGTCCGCCACACCCCGTATGCCCTTACCCAACACAACGGTATCGTGTCATGTGATGCCTCCCCTATTTCTTACCATTTCAGCTCTAGCCCTTCCACTTCTCGAATTGTCATGACAACCTAATCACAGTACCTTGCCAGCCCCCTATTAATTAGCCTTCTCGTCCGAAACAGCCACACCCTGCCATACACTACCCCTTGGGTCGTGGTACTACTTAGCCCCTCATCCATCTCATCGCAATGCGGTATCGCGTCATGTCAACCAGTGCTCTCACTTAATGACCTTTCAAACGTAGTCTCGTCATACTACCTTCTCCCCCCTCATCACATCGACCCATCCCCTTCCCTTTTCTATCCCTGCCATGGCTTGTCTCCATTATTCCCATATTACGTCAAACCATAAGCGTTTTGTTCGCGCACTTCTCTTGTCTAGCACTCCATCCTCTCACCCCGTGCACCCCTTCCCTACCGTGCTCTGCTCCACCCATGTATCATCTGCCCCCCCTGACCTTCCACACCACATTCAATGCGATGTGCACACAATCACCCCATCCTCCGACCTTCACCTGTTCCCTATTATGATCAGCCATGCCATGTCATGCACTGCCCCATGTTCACCACACCACACCCTATATTTCATACTACACTATGTCGTGCCACACCCTTCATACATCCTTCGCGCACCTCTTAACGTGCATCGTGTTTTTCCCGTCCGGCATATTTCCATACCGCGCCTCGCCTTTCAAGCCATGTCGTGTCTCAACCCTTCCCATGTCTTGCAGTCATCCATCACCTCGTGACCTACTTCCCCTCTCGAAGACCCTACGCTACCATTTTGCATACCCCCCCTTCCCTGCCATTCTCAACCATCCTGGGTCGTTATTATCCTTTAAAATCGAGTAACATCTTACCACATCACATCAAACCCCCCTCAACACAGATAACTCACACAGTGTCTCACTACCCAGATTTGTGACTCTCCTCCCCTAATCCAACGCATGCGCTCCATACATTTACACCGCTTCCTCCTCATGTAATGTCAGGGTTTGGCCATCATAAATCATGCCCGGCCCTTACGGCCTATGATGGAGTAAAGGGTGAAGTCTGAAACGGGGGGGTCGGGGGCGATGGGGCTGCGCGATACTTCGGTAAATACGCCAAAGCAATTTCGCTTTGCTACAGATTCGGCGATGGGTGTGGGATGAAGGAGGGGGTGAAGGGGAAGGAGGGCTACTTCCAGTGGCCAGTCAGGATGTGACGAATGGCAAAGGCTGACGCGCAGCTGAGGCTCTGCAGGACGAGGAGGCGAAAGCAGAGGGCGTACTCGGAGCAGGGGCCGCCGAGGTGGAGCATGAGGTTGACTAGGTTGTAGTTGGGCGTGGCGTGGAGGAGGCCAGTGGCGGTGTCGAGGCGCGGCAGGCGATGGCGTGGGCACGGCACAATCTTGAACAGCTGCGGCGTCGAGTATACAAAGTTGAACACCTGTTTGTGGTTGGGCAGAGAGGGGAAGGGGGACGAGGGAGAGGTCATTGGGTGTCAGTGAGAGCGTCCTAAACAAACACGCCGATGCGCATTTATCTATAAGTTCACTGAGTTCAACAAACACACGCACGCAAAAGACACACAAATACACTCGCTCACACACACGCAAAAAATCAAATACGCTTACAAATATTCGAACAAAAGTACAAACACAAATACTCACAAACATGCATACACAAAAATCTCACTCACTCGCTCACTCACACATGCACACACACACACACACACACACACACACACATACACACACATATACAATACTCAAACAAATACTCACACACAAAACACATGCACACAAAATACTCACTCACTCGCTCACTCACTCACTCACACATGCACACACACACAAACAAAGAAACACAATACTCACACAAATACTCGCACACAAAACACATACACTCAAAATCACTCACTCACACGCTCACTCACACATGCACACATACAAACTCGTATATAAAACACAAATACTCGCACACATAGATGAACACTCACACATACGGGCCCACACACAGATTGACACATATACCAGGACGCGCGAGCTAATAGCAAACACAAAGGTAAACATATACGACCTCGCATATGCCGCAAACACACACGATACACCCAAAAAAACAAACACACACACACACAAACACACACACACACATACACACACACACACACACACACACACACACACACACACACACACATACACACACACATACACACACACACACACACACACACACACACACACACACACACACAACCGCCAACACGACCAGCGGGAGGGCGAGGCAGAGCATAGGAAAGGGTTGGAGAGGGCGGCTAGTGGAAGATGTGCTGCTTCGCGCTCTCACCTGCGGCGCAAAGAAGAGGAGCAGCGTCTCACTAAAGTGGCCCAGAATGCCGGCCACCGCGAGCGCCATACCGGCAAAGTAGGTGAAGGTGTCGCCCACAAACACCTGCCGCACACAGGGAAGGAAAGAAAGGGGGTAAAAGACATGCCGAGTCTATTTCTAGACGTGGAGGACCTGATGGGGCGGATCAGACGAAGTGAGGGGGAGGAAAGGAGGAAAGTACCTGGGAGGGGTACCAGTTGAAGAGAAGTAGGGCGAGGGTGGTGGTGATGAGGGGGAGCATGAGCATGGCGGAGAAGAGGTGGCCGTCAAGGGTGGCAGGGCTGGAGGTGTGGCCCATTTCCTGCGCGAGGCAGACATTGATTCGGGTGATGAGCGGTGAGTCGAGGAGGAGGGGGGTGAAAGCACCGGAGCTGATGTGTCTCTCGGAATAACCACTTTATACTCCCCAAACCACCTTGTCGAACCAAAGAGGCAAAGAGGATCGCAACAACGTGATAACGAGAAATGTAAATAAATTCCTAATGTCACAGAATGAAACTAAGCAAAAGGTACGAGATAGGGCATACTGTGGCATAATGTGAACAAACAAACAAACAAACAAACAAACAAACAAACAAACAAACAAACAAACAAACAAACAAACAAACAAACAAACAAACAAACAAACAAACAAACAAACAAACAAACAAACAAACAAACAAACAAACAAACAAACAAACAAACAAACAAACAAACAAACAAACAAACAAACAAACAAACAAACCAACAAACAAACAAACGAACAAACAAACAACGTGATGATAAGCCACACAACCGATGAAGCAGTCAGTAAACTATCATTTATCAGAAAATCTAACAAAAATACAATCAGTGGCAGTGGGTATCACAACGCGGCGGGGCGCACCATGAGGTTGTGCAGGAGGACGGCAAAGCTGAGGATGAGGGTTTGGCCGGCCTCGAGGCCGTTGACGCCGGCGAGGATGTTGATGGAGTTGGCGCAAAAGACGGCAAGCAGGAGCATGTAGAGCTTGTAGAAGAGGCCGAGTTCGAGGAGGTCGGGGAGGCCGGGGAGGAGGTCGTGCAGGGGCTTGGGCAGCAGGACGGAGGTGCCACCGGAGTAGGCGACGAGGAGGGGGAGAGAGGCGAGGAGGGGGAGCTGCAGCTTGACGCGCCAGGGGATGTCCAGCACGTCGTCAGCGAAGCCCAGGAAGAGCATGAAGCAGATGGTGGCGAGCGCGGCGTTGTAGTCCACCAGCCACGCGTCACTCACCCCCGTCCGCTCCACCTCCCCCACCATCCCGCCGTGGAAGAAGGCCAGCAGGCCGCTGGCGTCGTGGTAGTGCAGCTGCTGCAGAAGGATCACGCAAACCAGAAACACGACCCCGCACGCGAGGCCCAATGACTCCGGTACCTGCGCACCCCCGCCACACCCGCGGTCCAATCAGTTGGAAGAGAGACTGCTGCAAGGGATCACTTTGTCATGTGCAAAGTAGGCGCGTCGGACCAGCAGCTGTATGAATTGCTTGCAGGGGTGAAGGAGTGGGCGCTGGTGTATCCAGATTGTGCAATCAAAATTACATACAGTAAAATACATGCTAATTTCTCAGTCTTTATATGTGTATATGTGTATGTGTGTGTGTGTGTGTTTATGGGCTTGTGCGTGTAACGTACGATTGTGTCTATGGCATTAAATGATTCCGAATATGTATGTGTGGGTGCGTAACTGCGACTCTGTGTGGGTGCGTATGAGATTGTGAATGTGACCATGTGACTGTGGGCGCGCGTGTGTGAGAGCGCGTGTGAGTAGGTGCGTGCGTGATGGATATATCTGTGTGTGTGTGTGATTACTTTATTTACCAGAGCGTCTGTGTGTCTTCCTATTCTTTGGTGTATTTGTGCGCATGCACGTATGTGTCAGTGTGTGCGACTATATCAGGGTGTGTGCATGTGTCTGTATCAGTGCGTGTGTCTGAGCGTGTATGCGCGCGCATGTGAGAGTGTGTGTGTTTGTGTGTGTGCGCGTGTGTGAAAGACTGTGCATGCATTTCTGTGGCCGTGTGCATGCCGGTGTCTGTGAATGTGTGTGTGTGTGTGTTGGGGGGGGGGGGGGGGGGGGGGGGGGGGGGGGCGTCTCAATGGTGACTGTTTGAGCAACTGTGTATGTGTGTGCGAGAGAGTGTGTTTGTGACTATGTTACTGTGCGTGAGTCTGTGCGTCTTTGTGCGTGTGTCCACGTGTGATGTCAGAATGTTTCTGCTTTGTGTGTCTGGCGTGTTTGTGTGTGTGAGTGTATCTATGTGTTAGTGAGCATGTGTGTGAGTGAGTGAATGTGTGTGTGTGTGTGTGTGTTTATATGTGTGTATATGTGAGAGTGTGAGTGCTTCTATGTGTGTGACTTTACGAGAGTGCGAGCGTGTGTGTGTATGTGTGTGTGTGTGTGTGTGTGCGTGTCACTTCGACTGTCTGTGTGTGTGAGTGATTGTGCGTGTTTGCTTGAGTGTGTGCAAGTGTATCTATGTGTTAGTGAGCATAAGTTTGAGTGAGTGAATGTGTGCTTATATGTGTGTGTATGTGAGAGTGTGAGTGCTTCTATGAGTGTGACTTTACGAGAGTGCGAGCGTGTGTGTGTGTGTGTGTGTCACTTCCACAGTCTGTGTGTGTGAGTGATTGTGTGTGTTTGCTTGAGTGTGTGCAAGTGTATCTATGTGTTAGTGAGCATGTGTGTGAGTGAGTGAGTGTGTCTATGTATATGTGTGTGTATGTGAGAGTGTGAGTGCTTCTATGTGTGTGTGTGAATTTACGAGAGTGCGTGTGTGTAGGTGTGTGCGTGTGTGCGTGCGTGTCACTTCGACTGTCTGTGTGTGTGAGTGATTGTGTGTGTTTGCTTGTGTGTATGACTTTGTGTATGTATGTGTTTTTTCTTGAGGACGTGTGTGTGTGTGCGTAGGTGTGTGTGTCCGTATGCCAGCAAGTGCGCTACTTGCGTCGCCCTGTCTACCTGTTTCACCGCTACAGTCGCTGAACAACACAGGGGCGCACGGACCTTTTTATCTCCCGCCGCGGTGCCCTTCTTGTTGATATCGTAGCCGTAGAGGCCGCGTCGCTCGGTGTAGCGCGCGACGATGGGGATGAGTTTCTTGGTGGCAAAGAAGCCCCACGCCGCCACCGCCGCGCTGACCGCCAAACTGCAGCCCACTTGTCGGTTCTGCAATCGACTGAAGGCGACCAGGCAGGCGGCGAGCCAGGAGCCCGTCAGCACCCTCAGCCCGCCATACCTACTCCCACCCCCCGCCATCTCCCCCCAGCCCCAGCCCCAGCCCAACACCTCGCAGATGTTCAGCCCTCCCGTTCTCTCGGAAAGCCGCGTCTCCGACGAATTCCGGGCGACTGCGACGTAAACGACCACGACCCGTGCCTCACTGTAAATTGGTTTTCGTCTGTGGCCGACCCAGGCGACCGCAGGGTATAGGCCCGATGGCGGCGGAGGTGCGCTTGGTTCTTATCATATACGGGTGGATCGCACCGACTCCAACCACAACCTCTCGCTGGCTTTGTGACCGTCGTCGAATCTCGGCGATGGTTTAGGTCCGCTTGGGTGGCGCCACTATCGGAAAAATGTCGCTGGCAGGTTATTATTGATGCGCGGAGAGAGGGGCGGGAGCAGCGTCTGGGGAATAGGTAGATATTGATTACAAGCAAAGAGAAGTAAACGAACGTGAATAATATCTCATCTTCCGCGGATGGTGGCAAAGTTCATCCGCGAATAATACATGTATTATTCATAGAATGTGAATAATACATATACTGTTTATAATATAGTTTATAAATAACAAAGGAAGCGACGAATAAAAGTGCACTGAAAACCTAGTCTACCCCGCAACACTCGTTTCGATGTGTCTCTTTACATACGTTCTGGAGGCATAGGGGTCAAAGACTTGGTCGCCTTTGTGGATGCGGCCCACGTCGGAGCGGCGGGTTTGGCTGTGGGCTCCGCTATCCGTTTTCTTACAACGCTATCCACTTTTCTTATCCCCGGTCGTGTGCTCGATACCCACGACGATGTTCCGATGGAGTCGACCATGTACGGACGGCTAGCGACAATTATGATCTCAACGATCCCCCGCCAACCTAGTGCACAGGACGGAGACGGTAACGACAACGGACCCATGTAGCCATTAGAGCTCGCTTCGGCGTTGGCGCGCTTGGATGCCTCGGTTCTCATGTTCTCGCCCAGTTTGAATCCCTCATAACCACGGCCTTAGCGATGCTTCTGCCGAAGCTCCCGACGGTGGCTCGCGCAGGCTGCGTAGCCAAAGCCCGATCAACAACGAGCACATTACTCGGTCCCTTGAAGGCATGTCCTCGCTCGTATCCCTTTCCACGTTTGCCACAGATACCTTTCCAAACCTACAAGCCGACATTAGTGAGCGCGACAACTTGCTTTGCTTCGCCAACTTCATGTGTGGCCAATTCACCAGCAACGGCCACATGGCCGGTAACTGCCCCTCTATGTCCGGCTCCGAACAAGACCGATACAGCATCGCGCTATAGCTCTTCCTCTCCCTTCTTGAACGTCACAACGGAGGCCGCTTGGAGATCAACACGGCAAACTTCGGTAACAACCCCATCAAATCATCCACACCGCCCAAACACATCCACGCCCTCACTGACTGTCACCCCCCTCGCCCCACTCATATGCCCACCAGCCTAGTTGGTGTTGACGAAGGCCTCTCGACCGACTCCCTCACCTCTTGCCTTGCCATCCACCCTGAAGACGTACTCCCCTCGGTGTTGCAACCCCCGGCACACAAACCCGACTTGATCCGGCTCCTCGAACCTATATTTGTCGGCCACTCGAACGGACGCCGAAGGTACTCCTCGCAAAAAAGAATCAGATAGGGAAATGGAAATATTGCACGGACCACAAGCTCTCTCACACCACCGCACACATGATTTGCGACAAATATACCCCCTTTGCTAATGCCATTCGCCAACACCGGCCGGTTATTGAAGTCGACATTCTTCCCATCGTCATGATTGGCACGGGCACACCCCACACGTATACCATTCCCTACCTCACCTCTCTTCTCACCCTTTGCACCGACCCACCAGACAAACTAATCTCCAAAACTAGACTCGACGCATCACACATCAAAGCACAACTCCACATACACACCATCCAATGGCTGCACAATATCCTTCTCATCTACCGCATCAAGTCTCGCACAACCACACGACGTACCGACCCTTCTCGTACCCGCATCCGCCCATGATTGACATCCGCACCCTACACGCACGACACCACACACTGACACACTCCCCGGGGGGGGGATTAAAACCCCCATTAACATCTGGAGAGGTTGGATGTAAGCGGTTAACGGTCTAGCCTTGACTTCTGAGTTTCTTACGTGGCATAATTGGGAGGGCCCATAGACAGCACCCGGGTTCACCCGGTACATGTTGTAAGCAATTTAAATTTCAATTTCAATTTGTCTACTAAATTCCATGCCCTCCTCGGCACCGACCGCTTGGGTAACACAGCGATGAGCATACTTAGCACCTCCCTCGCGCGCCGTCTACTTACGCCAACTACGAAAGCGCCCGACGCCACTATTTTTGTTTATGCTATGCAGCGAGTCTGCCGCCCCTAAACGCCACTCCAACTACCATAGTCCGCTATACAGTGCATGGCTCGGTCGGCTCGGCGCCGTGGCCGCTAGTTCAATTCACCCTTACTTTTCGTCGGTCAACAAGTACTTCCGGGACCACCAGCTACCCCCCATCGCCGTCGGTGACGTTTAAGCCTCCGGTAGACGCGGCCTGGAAATGCAGAGCATCACCTCGTCCCGTCAGACAACAAACTACCGCTCCTTGCCCCGGTTGCCCTCGACATTCTACTAGCCACATAAACACTCCGCGACAACTTGGCATGGACATTGGCGTCCATGCCATTCATGGAACGTTTCCGTGCCTTACTCGCGGTTTGCGTCAATTACATGATTTTTTTGCCGCGCCGAGACACCCACCCGCATCCTCACCGATGACCTCGCGGTCGACAAGCCCTCTCAAAAAATAAATATGTTCGTGCGCAAGCCCAAAGGAGACCAGCGCCGCGACGCCCGCGACAAACTTGTAATGGCGGTCCCGATTCCATCAAACCCCATGCTCGAGGACTTCTTGGACTACTACCTTAATCAGCGTTCGGCCTTTTGCGAGACTTAAATTAAATGCCCTCCGCATGCTGCTTTACAGTAGAGCGTCTCACCTTTGGACCCTCCGCAGAGTGGCAGGCCGCATCAACACTTTCGGCATGGCCGGCCCTCGCACTTGGCTCGATGAAACACCGCCAGCCGGCTTCAAGTGAACATCGCACCGCTTCCGGAAAGGGCCGGCGTCCGCCGCTAGCTGCATCGGCGCCTACCTCCCCGTCATCAAATACATGGGTGGTTGGGCCAAGAATAGCTCCGTAACCGACGGCAAATACATCGACCCCACCATGGCCCGATCACATGTTGCTTGGCGTTTCTTTAGTTGGCTCTCTCCATCCGCCAAGCATCACTACGATTAGGTTATACAAGCCTTTTGCTTTAGGTTACTGGCAAAACGTGCCCTAGGGTAAATGGTAAGATTTTTTTTAAATCTAGAAAAGGTTTGCATATTCAACTCCCATGTGTACGAGACAGTGACGCCCGCGGTTACTGTTACCGTAAGTCAAAGCGCGTCGTACCTCCAAGACAACCGACGACTCGTATTGGCAGTAGGGCGCAACTAAGTACCATATGACTTCCCCAACGGCTAGCTCTAGCTAGCCCTCGCCTCAACAACAAGAAGTAGCTAAGAGCCTCGCACTCTTTGCTTTCGCGCTCAGCAAGTCTCGGCGTCGCGCGAGCCCACCCACCCATCCAACCCTACAATTATGCGCTAATCGTCCCCCAGGCTTGGCATGTTGGTTTCTTTTGACCAAATTGTATGCAAGCTGACATCTTTGGCAAAACGTGCCCAATGGTAAACTGCAGCTTTTCTGCGAGGAGCATTTTCCGGTATTGATTTGCCGTATCTCTACCGCTTTATTTTGTCGAGTGGAGCTTTTACCGTTGCATCAATAGCCGGTACCGAACTTTTGGCTACTACTGATCAACTTCGAGAGTACCCATATCTTTATCGCTAGCGTGACATGCGGCACCGATCAGTTGGACATCTTTGGAGTTGATTACGAGCGACAAGTGGACATTCTAGCGACCTAGACGACACACTACCGTGACTTGGACGGGATATTTGGATCGGACTGTGATAAAACGTGAAGAGGACACATGTTGGACGTGTTACACCTATTGAACAAAACATAACTGAACTGAATAGAGATGCCAAATAGTGACACGAACTTGAATTTGAGAACAAACGGACACACCTGGAAATGAGTTGGACTTGGCTGATTCCCAGCTCTACAAGACTAGTTCATGCTTAACGCGGAGTGTTTCGATTTTAGATACACCGAGAAGACTTGCTAAATTCACATGATGTGATCGAAGAACGGCGACCTAACAGTAGTGATGCGATTTTTAGCAAGGACATGTTCGCGACTGGATTGCGGATTGGACAGCGGAGCACCGCAATGATTTGCTAAGTTACCGAGACGAGAAGGGAGCAAAATGCTCGACATGACTATATACATGACATGAGGACACACTGAACGGCAAACAAACCGTGAGGAGAAGACTCGCATAGCTTGACGAGAGTGTCATAGTCTACGATGTTAGATGACGCTAGAATGCCTGCACTATTAGCGAGTAGTATATACTCGTAGTGTGACCCTCTATTTATCAATACGCACAAATCAATGTAGCTAATCTAATCATGTATATGAAGGCACGTTGCTGCTATTTAAAGGATATACAACTATTTATGACGAACATAAGCGGAGATTGCTCGCGCTAATGTTGTAGTCTTCCAGCGTTATCGTCTTAGACTATGACACGCCGTGCCGGTTAGACGAAATGAGTACCGGGCGCACAACGGCGGAATATGAATGCTTGTTATGCGACGGTCGTGCAAATATTATGCATAGGCGACGGAGGGAGGTGGTGTGGGGCAGGTCAATGTGGCGGAAACGCACGGAATCGCGTACGTAGACTTACCAACGATATGCACACAACCCAAGGGCAAGCCGCGTCCGGTCACAGTGTTAAAATAATCATGACTTACACCGATAAGGTCAAAACATTTCAAGAAGGAAGAGCCTTTTCAATGCGCGCGAACGCACATGCTCCCGAGTTCAACCACCCACAAATGAATTTTCGGTGAATTATTGCAAATTTCGCAATATTCTGGCAAAGCTAAGCCGGAGCACCAAGTAACACCCGTGGAATTTGTCTCACCCCATGAGGCGATTTTGTGCGGGGCTTGTCGATATATATCTATCAATGATTCTACATCTCTATGTACAAGCCCAATTCCCGACGTGTGCCACGCGTGGGGCGGGTGTGGCTGGCACAAGCACACACCCAAGCATTCCAAACACCACCGTCAACGTGACACGCCCCAAACGGCCAAGTTGGACCTCGCCCCTCATCAAAGCCAGTCGCCCTCGCCTATTTATTATAGCGTGTTGTGTTTATCCAATCCTCCATGTCATGCTCAAACTTGGAGGCTGCGCCCAGCTCATGAACCTTCGCTTTCCGGGTGGAGGTCCATAGCGGGGCGCACCCTCCCTCCTCGCCATGCTTGACGTGCTGCTCGCACGAGACAACATCCACCTCAGACTAGACAACCTCCCAAACTGCCCGTCTATCGCCCCTTGCTTATCCACGCTCATGCTGGTGATGCTGCTGTTTTTCGGAGCCGCGCCGTCCACGGTAACGTTCCTGCTCCTCCATGTGCGACCAGTGGCCCATGATGACTGCTTGCTGCCCAGCTGCGCCCCATGAGCGGAACGTGAGCTGTCCATCATCACCAGAGACGCCCGTCTCCGCCAGCGCTCCGTACTCACATGCAGGCCGTACTCCAGGTACTTCACCTCTATCTTGTATGCGGGCTTTTACTTGATTGTTTTCCAAATACATCACCCGTGCATGCGGCGTGAACTTCCATGCTCCATTCACGCAACCGCAAACCAAACCTCGCGCATTGACCACGGCATCCAGGCCTCCAAAACCCCTCCAACAAGGCCCCAAAAATAAGGTTATGTGGAGTAATATGCGGCTTGGTACGAGCGCTTGAGCAATGCCCAAGCGAAAAGCTCAGAACGACGTGTGTAGTTAAGACAGTTTCCTGGGAATCTATGCGCTTACTTCCACAAACTCCACCGACAACACCCGCTTTAAGCTCAGGTATAACCATTTTACCGAATGGCGACTAACTGCTTGCTTCCCGGGTCTCCTACATTATGGGGGTCGTCGTGCTTGACGTGGTGTGAGGGGAGCGTTTTCTTGACCAACTCATGTTAAACATAAAGCATGTCTGGGCTTTGTTGAGAAAGGGGTGTAAAAGCATGTATGCCGGAGCAGGTCTACATACATACCGCGGGCTACTAAACAGGCTGTATGACATTACCTCCTCTAGGTACATATTCCCCCCCTTTGTTGCTACTCCTCTTCGAATCAAAATTGTGCATCGCTGCAACAAATAACGCGGCGCAACTGGCAACCGCACAGAACTTGGCTGCGTCGAACAAGCGCAAGGCTTTGTCGACGTCGTACTCGCCGCTGCCGGAAAACGCCAAGACTATAACCATTGCATCGAAGCTTTTGAAGCAGGTGAGACCAGAGATGTCCGTCAGCAAGAGAATCAGTAGGACGACTGTTATCCCGCAGCAGCCCGCCTGACACCGCGCCACCAACAACTAACTTGCGTCGGGGGTTGTCGGTGAGAGAGCGGCCGTAAAACACAAGAATCGCGCTGATCGGTACCAACATGATCGACATATAAATTATAGCATCGTAGAACGCTGCACTGTCCGAACAGTCGTCTAGGTCTTCCAGAGCACTGCTCCCATTAACCAACATCAGCGCGGTGACAAAGAAAGTGGAACTGGCCCACCCTGATGTTCTATGTGGACGGCCGTGCTGACGCCGTAGCTGTTGCCGACGGGGTTGGTGGCGGTGGCAGCAGTATAGCCGTGCCCTCGCTGCTGCCGCAGCCGCACGTCAGGGCTTTTGTCCGATGATGCTCTCATCCGCTCCGCATCAATACCAGACGCCGGCGGAAGAGCCAGTAGCATTTCCGGTATCCGCAAGAGTAAAGAGCGCACGGGTGACTGCTGCTGCGGGGTCCCGCCGTCTTCACTGCGGGTTGCAGGTTGAGAAAAAGGCATGTCGTAGTATGTAATATACGCAGTGGAGTAGGTGGCAGCCGTTATTTGCGCCTGCAAGCGTGCGCGTGGCAATGACAGATATTCCTCACTGCTCAGACAGATATCATAAATATATGGCATAAATAAGTGAGCAGAACCACCGATGCTTCAGTCGCCTTCTCAACTAATCTAGTAGGTACATATGAGAAACACTCGTCCTGCCCTTTCGAGTCTATTCAACAGTTCCCAGTGAAAGTGGCTATATCGGCGGTATAATTTCACACGCAAATTCACAAACCACGGCGCCCAATAAATACTAATCCTAGGCCGAATGCAACTCACATATACGCGTGGAAAGCCAATACGACGGGTTGTTATCGCTATAAATGTGGTTACAAGAAGAACAAGATGAGCATGGACAGGGAAAATGGGAGGAGAAACAAAAGGGCAAGAGTGACAAGAGGATCACGGAGTTCAAAGCACGGCAAAATAAAGCAAGCACTACATTATCGCTATGTACATGGGCGCGAATAAGCGCTTAAACGATCGAAGAGCGCCGCTAAATATACCCGCAAGCGTTTCCGTGCGTATACAGAACTGCTGCTTTACTTTTGTCACATCTCACAGCGCAGGAGGCTGAAATGCGGAGCTAGCATATGTGGTAACGCAGCATAGGACATTCGGACGCAGCATAGGACATTCGGAGTTAGTTAAATATTATATGAGATTCCTGTATCTATTCTGTCCCCACAGTGGACCACCTAATGTACTAGAATGGTCCTGGCGCGTTCCCCGCGCCATTTTTGTAATACATTCTTTTCTATTTCTTTTTTGTCCTCGCGCGCCGTGTGCACCGGGCTTCGTGCGTTCACTGGTCGAGCACGCAGCGTTATTGCACAGGGCGTGCTGTCGCGCACCGGGCTTCGTGCGTTCACTGGTCGAGCACGCAGCGTTATTGCACAGGGCGTGCTGTCGCGCACCGGGCTTCGTGCGTTCACTGGTCGAGCACGCGCAGCGTTATTGCGGTACAGCACCGGGCATGCTGTCGCGCCGGGCTTCGTGCGTTCACTGGTCGAGCACGCAGCGTTATTGCACCGGGCATGCTGTCGCGCCGGGCTTCGTGCGTTCACTGGTCGAGCACGCAGCGTTATTGCACCGGGCATACTGTCGCGCACCGGGCTTCGTGCGTTCACTGGTCGAGCACGCAGCGTTATTGCACAGGGCGTGCTGTCGCGCCGGGCTTCGTGCGTTCACTGGTCGAGCACGCAGCGTTATTGCACATGGCGTGCTGTCGCGCCGGGCTTCGTGCGTTCACTGGTCGAGCACGCAGCGTTATTGCACCGGGCATGCTGTCGCGCCGGGCTTCGTGCGTTCACTCGTCGAGCACGCAGCGTTATTGCACCGGGCATGCTGTCGCGCCGGGCTTCGTGCGTTCACTGGTCGAGCACGCAGCGTTATTGCACCGGGCATGCTGTCGCGCCGGGCTTCGTGCGTTCACTCGTCGAGCACGCAGCGTTATTGCACAGGGCGTGCTGTCGCGCACCGGGCTTCGTGCGTTCACTGGTCGAGCACGCAGCGTTATTGCACAGGGCGTGCTGTCCCACAACGCCCCATCCCGGCCGACTGCCATCCCGCCCCGTCCCCGCTGTGATGCGGTAACGCCCGGGCGTGCTGTCGCGCGCCTGCGCCTGCACCTCACCGGGACCTGCAGCACCGAGGCTGCACCGCCCAGCGCCGATGGTGCACGCACGCATGCCTCCGCCGACCGCAACCACTCACGCCCACCGCCGAGCGCCGATGCTGCACGCACGCATGCCTCCGCCCTTGCCAAGGCAAAGGCGGAGGGACCCGACCGACAACCCACCACCCCCCCAAAAACAACCCGGTACCCTCCGCAAAGGTACTAATTATTGTCGCTAAATGGCACCGGTGCCGGTGCTTGCGCTACCACTCGCTCCACACCGGGGAGGGCGGTACCAAGTACCAAGTACTCCAGCAAAAGTGTTTATATAGCTATACCCCTAAAATTATAGCAAACTTCTAAAGTAACCTGGTACTTGGTACTTGGTACTCTCCTCTTTTTTCGCAAAAAAATAAAGTAAAGAGTACCGTTGCCCGTTGCTAACGCAACACCTCACTCCACAACGGGGCCTCCGCACAGTACCAGGTTGCACCGCCGGCCGGACCGCCTCCGCCTCCGCCGACCGCAACCACCCAACTCACGCCCACTCGCCGATCCCCCGATCCACTCGCACTCGCGCACTGGCGCACAAAGCGCGCCCCGACGGTACTATTTTATTGGCTAGTACCCGTACCTCGCAGCACGTGTAAAAATTTGAATTCAAATTATTGATTACATATTGGCCCGACTCCTTGCACTCACGCATGCGCGCACGCACGCATCCCTCCGCCCCGACCGACCGATCGTTACCGCCCCGTTTACTCGCGGAAGCTGTCGTCGCTCACGATGCGAAGCCCCGAGTAGCCGCGCACTTTCTTATTATTGATGGACTTCTTAGCTGAAGTGACACCGAGCTCGGTCCGAATGATGGAGCCGAGCTTCGTGCTAGAGATGTCCAGCCCGCGCTCCTTCGCGGCGGCGGCGACTTCCCGGCAGCTCACAAAGTCGCCCGGGTTGCCGAGCGTTAGCCAATCGCTCACCCCCTCTACCGCGTCCTCATCCCCTTGGCACCACATCTTCGTGTACTCGACGATAGACGGCGTCAAAGCCGGGCGTTGGTCGACGTAGGCATGGCAAATCATGTACGCGAAAGCCGGCGCCACGTCCGCGCGCTGAATGAAGTCACCAATCCCGGCGTCGCCCTTGTGCACGCAAGTGAGGTGCTTGAAGGCCTCGTACTTCTCGCCGAGCAGGTAGCGCTCCGTCATCTCGATGAACACCACCCGGTTTTGGGTGGCGTCGTCTGTTTTCAAATTCATTATGTCGGGCATATCGTTTGCGAATATCCACGCCGTCCCTTGCATCTTGAACTGCATTTCGTCCCGGTGGTTCTGCCGCCCGGAGAAGGTGTCGCCGCCGCTGGAGAGCTCCTTGATGGTGTTGTTGTCGATCTTGATTCCCGGCCCCATTTTCAGCTCCGAGGTGGCCAGCAGGCGGTGGTTCCGGGCCGCCACCATCAAGGACATCGCCTTCGCGGCGTCGCCGGAGCTGCTGCCGGAGTAGATGAGGTTGGCGCTTGCGATCGAGCCCTTGTAGTCGCCGAAAGCTTTAGCGTTCAACTCCATCCACCCGGACTTCCCGCTGTTGCCGTTGCCCACGACGCAGAAGAAGCGCTTGTCCTCCACGGCGCCGGCGTAGCTCCGGGCGGTGCTCTGAAGGACGAACTCCGCGTTATCACCCCACAGCCGGTCCACTATGCGCTCGCGGACCTCGGCGACAACCGCCTCCACCTTGCGCCGGGCCTCGTCGGTCGTCGGGTAGTCGTGACCTAGCTTGTAGAAAACGACAATGTCGGGGGAGAAGGGCAGCAACGTCTGCGTGCGGAGGTCGTACACACCGTTGTTCCACGCGACGCGGCCCTTGCCCGACACCTCGGCGTCAATCAACAAGCGGGGGTCATCCTTTCCGAAATCTCGGATCAGGTCCATCACCCGGCGGATCATGGTCACGAAGCGCGCGTGCACGCCGACGTAGGCCGTCGCCCTTTCGATGAGCTTTCGAAACCCATCCATGTTCGTCCGGTCGCGGTAGCAGCCGTCCGCGGGGTCGTACACGTACAGCGTCCCGTTGCATGTCACCGCGCGGTAGCCGTTGTCCTCTAGCCACTCGATAAAGGCGTACGTCGCCTGCACGTCGTCAAGTCTCTTGAGCGTGGAGGAGGCCGCCATCGACCAAGCCGCCGGCTCCTTCGCCGGCGCCGCAGCTTTCTCCGGGGGCACGGCGAAGGGGAACTCCGAGCCTGGCGCCTTGCTAGGCCGGAGGGCGGCCATCGCCGCTCGGTACTCGTCCGGCGAGTCGGTGCGGGCAAAGTGGTGGAGGCTCCCTATGTTGACGGAGGCGCCGCGCCCGGCGTTGGCCGACATGTACACCTTCTCGCACTCGCGTTCGACGAACTTTGCCGGGCAGCCGCGCGACCACTCCTTGTACAACTCCAGTCCGTCCGCCGAGCGCCCGCACGCGTTGCCGGTCCCGAACCCCACGCGCATCCACCGCTCCCGGTCGTCCGTCCGCTTGATGAGAGGCAGCAACACGGCGACGTCCGCTAAGCTCGCCGCGGGCTGTTGCTGCTGATGCTGCGGGCTGCTCGCGACCGGTGGGGGCACGGCGGACGGTCCATACCCTTGCCAGTCGTCTTCCACCACCTGCGCGACGTAGTTCTTCACATCGTCGTCCGGCCGCTCCATCGTGAGCAGCCGCCCGTCCGCCGCGTCCTTCCGGCCGTTGACGCACGCTAGCAGCCGCCGCCGCGAGTACACGGACATGTCCCACTGGATGTGCTCGCGCGGGTGGTTCGCGTACGCCGCGTCTAGCAGCCGCGGGATCGCCGTGAAGGGTACGGCGAGGCCGGAGAAGAAGGGGCGGAAGGACAGCTTGTAGCGGCCGTCGGGCGTCGCGCCATGCCGAGTAGCGATCTTGTACGACAGTTGCATATCCCCACCCCGGAGGCCAATGAGCAAATCCTTCAGCAGATTCGTTTCTTCCTGAACGTAGTTCGCTATGCGGCGCTTCTCCTCCGCCGGCGGCTCGGCGTCGTGGTACTCCTCATAGTCCAAAAATAACTTTGTCTCGACGTTGTCATCGAGCAGCTCGCGGCGGACGTTGTCAGCGAATAGCTTCTCGGCGAGCGCTTCGGGCGCCACCCACTCCACGGGAGTCCACTTGTTCAAGGTAACGAGCTTCACGGAGGGAGGCATGGCGGCGGCTGTACGGTACCCCGGAGAAAATATTCGGTGGCTGTCCCAAACGCAGCCCCGTTACGCGGCCTCCTCCGCCTCCTCCGCCTGCTTCTGCGCTTGCTTCCGGTGGTAGCGCTCGAGGTTGGTCGCCTTCCGCCGCTCCGCGTTGCGGGCGTAGTAGCGGCGGCTGCGCTGCCGGTCCTTCTCCAGGTGCAGCAGGTGCACCCGCGCGATGCGCATGAGCTCGGTGGCGGTCAGCCGCTCAACGTAATCGGAGGAGGAGGACGCCATCGCTCGTCGGTTGCCCCCAAGCGGAGAAAATAATTCTCCGGCCGCGCGTTTCAGCCGCCCCCGGGACAGAAAGAATAATTATCTCCTGTGACGCCAAGAAGCGCCCGCCGACGACATGCCCGACTCGCCCGAGAAGAAGCGCGCCCGCGCGAAGGCGCACTACGCCGCCAACGTCGAGGCGCAGCGCTTCAAGGCCAACGTCCGCAGCATCCTCAAGGGGAAAAAGCCGAATGCCAAAACGCTAGCCGCCTACCGCTGGGGCGAGCGCGAGGTGAACCGCATCCGCTCGATGGACGCCAACTTCCGCCAACTTCTCGAGCACATCCACGGCGTGGACCTGCGGCCGGTGTACGCCAACGCCACCCCGCTGCCGGCCATCAACCTCCCGCGCGTGCAGGTCGCCCCGGCGCCGGTGCCGCCGCCCCGCCCCGACTACCCTCCGTGCCTTGAGGACACGCCGGAGAAGGGCACCAACACGCCCATCACGTGGGCGCAGATCGACACCTTTTGGAGCGCCGGCGTGCAGAAGCACAACATGGGCAGCAACTCCGCGCGCAAGGTGATGCGCGACGGCCAGCTCGTGGCTGAGAACTACTCCCAGGGCTACATCGACGCCGTGCGCCGCACGTTCCGGCAGCTGCGCGAGGAGATGGCGGGCGCGCAGCCCGAGGACAACGCCGTCCCGGTCCTGCGCGAAGCGGAGCGCGTGATGGCGTGGCTGCGCGCCCGATACTCCAAGAGCGACGTGCAGGTCAAGGCCGACGCCACCGTGATGGACAGCGCCGTCGGGGCGGTGGCCGGCCGCGACGACGACGAGGACGAGGAGGTTTCCAGCGGCGCGGTGGCAACCTCCGTCGCCGGCGCGCGCTCCCGGGCGCGCACCAAGTCGACGGCGCTCAAGCAGGTCACGCAGACGTACTCGGTGAAGCTCGGGCACATCGCCACGACCTTCGGCGCGTGGGGCGCCTTCCGGAACTCCCTCGGGACGGCCGTCCTCCAGGCCTACCGAGGCACGTTCGGCGAGGGCGAGGTCGGCTTGATGCAAGCCTTGCAAGCGGACAAGGAGGTGCAGGGCAACAAGCCCAAGAGCGACCTCCACGCCGTCCCGAGCTACGAGATGCTCGTCCGCTACCTCCCGCGCATCAAGGCGGCGCTCGGCCCCTCCACCGTCTGGCTGGCAGCCTTCCTGCAGGTAAAGCTGCTCGGGCTGCGCGACAACCTCGGGGGCATCGAGATACGCGCCGACGACGGCCGGCGCTTCGACCCGGCGGTCGGCGACCCCTCCCACGCCGACTGGTACAACCGCGCCACCGGCGAAATCTACGTCGCGCACTTCAAGACCGACAAGAGCCGCTTCGGCACGCCCTACTCCTTCAAGCTCTCGCAGCACCCGGACATCAAGGCCGCCGTGGACGAGACGCTCGCGCCGGGCCACCCCGAGGCCGGCCGCAAGTGGCTGGTGGGCGTCGGGCGCAAGAAGGACGGGCAGCTGCCGCTCCCCGCCGGGCCGAAGGTGAAGAGGGCCTTGACCGCCGCCGGGCTCGTGTTCCGGCAGCTCAACAACGGCCGGCTCATCGACACCTCCGTCACCCCGCTGGACGTGCGCCACGCGCAAGTGACTTGGAAGCACCGCGAGATGTCCCGCCGAAAGCCGTCGCTCACCGCGACGCAAATCAGCGAACAGATCGCCGGCTTCTTCAACCACGCGAGCGACGTCAACATCGGCTACCTCCGAAAGACCTTCGACTCGGTGGACAGCCCTCTCGCCACCAAGAGCGGGACCGGCGTGCCGGTGGCCGCCCCGGCGGCGCTGCAGCCCATCGAGGAGGAGGCGGCCGGCACGAGCGCCGCCGGCGCGGCGGCGAAGAAGAAGGCCCCCGCCCCCAAGAAGGCCCCCGCCCCCAAGACGAAGAAGCCCCCCGCCCCCAAGACGAAGAAGCCCCCCGCTGCCGCACCGGCGCCCGAGCAGCCGGCGCCCGAGCAGCCGCCCGCCCCGCCACCGACTCCACCGCCCTCCGGAGGGCGCCCGGCGCGCAACCGGGTGCCCACGCAGCGGGCGGTGGGGTCGGCGCAGCAGGAGCGCGCGGGGCGCCGCCGCCGCGGCTAGAAGTCTATGCTCCTAGACACGAAGCTAGGGGGGGATGGCTCGGGCATCTCAAAAATATGGTCGGTCAGCAGCGGCACCGTTTGCAGCTCACCGCCGGCGCTGATATTGTAATACAATGAAACTTTCACTTTCGTGCGGAAGTGGGTCGACGTCGGCGACAACCAGAACGAAAAGTTCTGCTCGTCGGCGACGTCTATCCCGGTGGCCGAGTCGACCGGCAGCGAAATGAAGCGTCCGCCCTTGTGGTCGTTGTCGCTTGCCGCAAACACCTCGAACACTAGGCGGGCGGAGTGGAACGTCACGCCCGCGGGGAACGTCGCGTTCGGCACCGGACCGATGCGGAGGTTCTGCAGCCTAGGCCGGATAGACATGCGCTGCCCGCCGGTGGGCGTGACGGCGAAGCTGCTCTGAATTATCGAGACGGTGGCGAGGCTGCGGGCATTGGCACGCAGGAAGTAGTCTAGGGGGGCGCGGGGGCCCGGGACGAGGCTGTCCACGTAGCCCTTGGTGGCGGCATCGGAGGCGCTTGTCGGCTCGCCCACGTTCTGAACTTTTTTTCCCGTGAAATTTATCAAATTCGTTACAATGAGGTTGGGGGTCGAGCACACCCCCCCCGCTGCGAGCGTCACGAACTTAGCGAAAACAGATTTCCACAGCGTTGTTGCACCGCCTAGGGTGTACTCGTCAGGTTGGTTCGGAAGCAGATCACCGCACTTGAAATTGTTGTCGCCGACGGTCACCGTGTCGGTGGTTCCGCCGAGGCTGATGTAATTCGTCCAGTTCGGGCGCCCGGGCTGGTCCAGCCACGTCGTCGTCGACCCGTTGTCCGCGACGTAGGACCGCAGGTACTCGTGTGTCACCGCCTCGTCGTCAAAGAACGGCGCTTGCCCGGACATGCGCACGCGCTGAAAGTAGCCGAACAGCCATCGGCGACCGTCCTGCCCGAGGTTGAACGTCACGTTCGCCGACGGCGTGACGGAGTCGCTGGCCACGACGTCAAAGTTCGAAACCTGCGGGGGGTAGATGAACTGCCCGATGTCGGAATAGGAGAACTTGGAGACCCACGCCGGCTTGTCCGTCAGCCCGCCCCACGACGTCGTGCCCGGCGGGCCTACGATCGACTGCCCGTCGGCACCGGGGGGGCCTTGCGCTCCGTCCTGCCCGTCGGCCCCGGGGGGGCCTTGCGCTCCGTCCTGCCCGTCGGCCCCGGGGGGGCCTTGCGCTCCGTCCTGCCCGTCGGCTCCGGGGGGGCCTTGCGCTCCGTCCTGCCCGTCGGCACCGGGGGGGGCTTGCACTCCGTCCTGCCCGTCGGCCCCGGGCGGGCCTTGCGCTCCGTCCTGCCCGTCGGCCCCGGGCGGGCCTTGCGCTCCGTCCTGCCCGTCGGCCCCGGGGGGGCCTTGCGCTCCGTCCTGCCCGTCGGCACCAGGGGGCCCTTGCGCTCCGTCCTGCCCGTCGGCACCAGGGGGCCCTTGCGCTCCGTCCTGCCCGTCGGCCCCGGGCGGGCCTTGCGCTCCGTCCTGCCCGTCGGCACCGGGGGGGCCTTGCGCTCCGTCCTGCCCGTCGGCTCCGGGCGGGCCTTGCGCTCCGTCCTGCCCGTCGGCACCGGGGGGACCTTGCGCTCCGTCCTGCCCGTCAGCCCCGGGGGGACCTTGCGCTCCCGGGAAGCCTCGCGGACCTCTGTCTCCTTGAGCGCCCGGGATGCTGGCCCCCAGCGCTCCTGGCTCGTCATGTGGCCCCTGCAATCCCTGTGGCCCCTGCAATCCCTGTGGCCCCGGTGGCCCCGGTGGCCCGACCGCCGATGGGTCGCCCTCCAGCAGCACGCGGCGTGGCGGCCCGCCATCGTTGTCGGCAGACAGGATGTTGTCAGCGTAGATGTTCACGAAGTGCCCCTCCAGCCACGGCTTGATCGGCGCGCCTAGGCGTTGGAAGGGGAAGCCGGGGTGCGGCTCGTGCGGGATGAGGTCGCCGTTCACAACGATGCCCTCTGTCCAGTTCAGCTCGTCGATGCGCTGCAGCGAGACAGTGGAGGGATGCTCGGGGTCCACCGCCGCGATGCTGTCCCGCAGTGCCTGCAGCGTGTCCGTCAGGCTCTCGCCGTCCAGCGTGACATCTGCGGCAAAAAGGTCCGCCCACTCGTGCGTCTCGCTGCCGAGGGCGGTGTCCGGCTGCGGCAGCAGCGATGCGCCGACGGAGACGCCTCCGCCATCGGTGGCTGCGGAGATGGCGTCCGTGCTGACCTCGTCGGCGAAGCCGAGGACGGTGGCGCTGAGCGACTCGAGGTCGGCGCCCTGCTGCTCGAGCTCGGCGCCCTGCAGCTCGAGCTCAGCGTCCTGCCGGTCGTTCTCCGCCTCCTCCACCGTCACCCGCGCCGCCAGCTCCTGGAAGAGCAATTCTATTTGACTGAGGTCGACCTGCACCGCCCGCCTCCCGTTCAGCTGCAGCGGCGCCACCACCTGCCGGGACTGGTTCATCCTGCTGCTCGCTGCTCCTCTCGAAAGAAAGTTTCAGCGTGGCGGTAAACCGCCCACCGTTCAACTCGAGCGTCCGCCCGTCGTTGTCGGAGAGGCGCAGGCTCACGTAGCTGAGGTAGCGGTTGGCCACGGAGACGAAGGCGTCCGTCGAGTAGTGGTCTATCTCGTTGAACTGCGCGCTGGACGGAATTTTCGCTAGGATGTCGCCCACTCTGCGCATGCGCGGGTCCCTGTTCTGTGTCAGCAGATTGCTGTGCACGAAGGCGCAGCTGGTGCGCGTGAGATCGACCACGCTGCTGGCGGTCAGCTGGAAGTGAAAGTTGTCCGACAGGGTGGCCCTGTCGCCGACGCGCAGGCCGAGCAGCCGCTGGCATGTGGTGCCCGGCTGCACCACCAGCACCGCCTCCGCGTCGTCCGTGCCCTCCAGGGTCAGGCGGTTGGTGAACTCGTCGTAGCTCGCGACGTAGTCCTGCAGACGGTCGGCGTTCAGAAAGGCCACGACGTCGTCCACCGATCGGTTGCCGTGCGGCAGCCGGACGGTGACGTCGGGCGCCCACTCAGCGCTGCCGTCGTCGTAGGCCAAGACGAGCGTGTCGTTTTCCCCGAAGATGTTGTAGTAGCTGTGCGGCAGCCATGCGTTCAGCAGGCGCACCTGCAGCGTGTGGCGCTCGGGCACGGTGATGGGGTCGCGCAGCGCAAAGACGTGCGTGCCATCGGCGAGCGTCGCGTCGGCGTATGCAGTGTCGAGGTACAGTTGCTGCAGCATTGCACGCGTGACTCAATTACACAATATCGTAGAATATTTGCTGTGCTAGGGCTGCCTGACTACGCTGCCGCCGCTTCTCCGCCTTCGCCGTGCGCGCTCGCAGCAAGGCAGCCTTCATCTTGTCGCTGGCTACTCGCTTCGGCGGGGGCGCAGCAGCTGAGGGCTCCGGTCCAGCGGCTGCTGCGGAGGGCTCGGGCTCGGAGGGCTCGGGCTCCTCCGGCGCTGCGGCCGGAAGCGCTCCACCAGCCACAGCATCCCGCCGAACACCGCGAGGTACCGCAGCATCGGGCTGCCCTGCACCGTCTCCGTCACTGTCGTCGCCGCGCTCGAGATCGCTGCACCGTCCCATACCATTTTTTCTTTCTGCAGTAGAAAATAAAATAGAGCTATGGCGTCTAGTGGAGGTGCTGCTGCTGCTGCTGCTGTGCTGCACGATGAGGGTCAGGCTGTCGCGACCGGCGAGGCGGTGTCCAGCATCGGCCCGTGCGCGCCGCTCCCGCCGGGAGCGCTCCCGGTCGACGCGTCCTTCGGCACGGTGGCGTGGTGGAAGGAGCACTACGCCGGCTTCGGCTTCACCGAGGAGCAGTACGCGGTGCTGGAGGCCGTGACGTGGGGCGTGGCGCCGAAAGAAATCAGACGCGTAATTAAAAGACGAGCGAAGGCTGCTGCTGCAACATGCGCTTCGCCATCGAAGACAAGTCAGCCTTCCGAGTGAAGCCGCCGGCGTTCCTGTGCGACCGGAAGATCCACGAGCAGATAGTCTCGCCGCTGCCCGACCGCCCGTTCTTCCTCGCTATCATCGGCAGCGCCGGCACGGGAAAAACTTCGATGTTGATAAACCTCTTGTCCAGCAAGCAGGCGTACCGGCGGGCGTTCCACGCGGTGCACGTCGTCATGCCGCCGCACTCAGTCGCTAGTCTGAAAAATAACATCTTCCGTCGGCACGACAAGATGCACGCCGAGCTGGACTGGCCGACGCTGGACGGGGTGCGCGAGGCGGTGAGGGCATCGGCGGAGAAGGGCAAGAGCAGCCTGATGGTGCTGGACGACGTCACCGCAGCGCTGAAGGACGCCGACATCCAGCGGGCGCTGCGCGACCTCATCTACAACCGGCGGCGGCACTACCGCCTGTCCATCCTGCTGCTGGTGCAGTCCTACAATGCCGCTCCGCTGTCGCTCCGAAAGACGCTGAGCCACTTCCTGCTGTTCAAGCCTCGAAACAAAAAAGAGAGCACAGCCATCTTCGAAGAGCTGGTAGCGATGGAGCGCACAGAGGCTGAGGCGCTCATGCGCTACGTGTTCGACAGGCCGTACAACTTCCTGTTCGCCGACACCGGCACGGGCGAAGTCTACAAAAATTTCGACCGTATTGCTATACAGGAGAGCGACAGCCGACATGCCCGCCCGACAGACGGCGAAGGCTAGCGGCAGCAGCAGCAGCAGCAAGAAGGCCAAGAAGCCAGCGGCACGCAAGCCTCGAGCCCCCCCTCGCAGGCGACGCGCAGCGGGGGGCGCGAGGCAGAGCGTGCGCGTGAACGTGGTGCTGCGCGTCGGCGGTGGCGCAGCAGCAGCAGCAGCACCGCAGGCGGAGCCATTCACCCGGGGGTGGACTATGGGCATCGCAGCGCCGGCGCCGGCGCCCGTCGTCGTGCAGCAGCCCCCGCCGAACGTTTACTGGCAGCGGCCCGCAGCGGCAGCAGCAGCGGCGAGCGCGTCGAGGTCAGTGGGGACTGCCACCAACGGCATGAGCGCGTTGCGGACAGTGGGGACTAGCACCGCCGCATTGCAGAGGCACGAGCCATTGGAGCGCGCAGCGTCCCCCATCCCGCCCGTGTCGCGCAGGATGCCGGAGGCAGTGCCGACGCCGTCGCGTCCCGCCATGGTGCCGACCGACCCTCGGTCATCGGCAGACACCCGAGGCACAGACTTCAACCAGCTGCTGTTAGCGGAGCTCGACATGCGAGACGCCGGCGCCACCGACGCCGATGTTAACGACATGTTGGCGCAGGCATTGGGCAGCAGCTCAGGCAGGCAGCAGCTCAGCAGCCCGATTGCACGGACGGACCGCACGCAGACGGTGCAGTCGATGCTGGAGCAGGCAGCCGAGTTGGGCATCACCGTCCCGCGCGGCCTGAGGAAGAAGGCCAAGGCGGAGATAGCCCGCTACATCGACGAGCAGCTTAGCAAGTAAGAAAAAACCTGTAACTATAAACAAAACAACACACATGACCTTCGCGCGCTTCCTCGGCGAAAAGCTGCACAAGTTCCGTTCTATCGGCGAGAAGGTCGCGCACGGCGTGCGCAGCGTGGGCAACAAGGTGGGGGGGTGGCTGCTGAGCGCAGCGGCGCCCGTCGCGGCGTTCAACCCCGCCCTAGGCGCCGGCCTCGCGTCCGCCGGGGCCGTGGCGACGGGCATAGCCGGCATTGCGGGCGGCGTCGAGGGCGCGCTGACCACCGGGCGGGTGGACGCCGCCGCCGTCAAGGGCCACGCGGACGCTGTGCGAGCTGCCTACGGGCAGATGCGGGGGCAGCTACGGTCTCAGATAGAGAGAGGAGGCTAATCTTTATTTTCTGAGACGATACTAAAACCCACAATGCAATCGGCGACCGCGCGCTCGTCGCTCTCCGACGCCTTCGTCTATGGCAACAAGCCCCGCGCGGCTCCGGCGACGAAGAGCCGCGTTCACATCTACCCGGAGAACGGCGGGTCGAGCGGCTTCGCGCCGGGCAACACCATCCGCATCGTCATCCCCACGGGCAACCGCGGGGAGTACCTCAACACGCGCATGAGCTACCTGAAGCTGCGCTTGACTAACACAGACCCCGACACGAACGTGGAGCTGACGCTGGACTTGTCCGCCCACAGCCTGATTCGGTCGCTGAAGGTGTCCGCGTCGGGAGGCGCCGGGGGCGGTGTCCTCGAGAACATCGAAGAGTACAACGCGCTGCTGCAGGCGCTGACGGACACCAGCGTGTCGCAGGACCAGTTAACGAGCGAAAGGTCGGTGGCGGAGGGCAGTGAGACCGGAGGCAACATCTTCGGCGGAAACTCCAAAATTTTCTGTCTCCCGCTGATGTCGGGCGTGCTCGGCACGCTGCAGCAGAAGTACCTGCCCACGGGCGCCATGGCGCGCACCCACCTCGTCCTGGAGCTCACGCTTGCGGAGCGCGACCGGGTGCAGCTCGGGTCGGCCCCTTGGACCGTCTCCGACGTCGAGTTCGTCGCGGAGATGATTCACCTGGACCCCGCTGTCGACCGCGCCATCGCCGAGGCGAACTCGCAGGGCATCGTGGTGCCCTTCCACACCTACAGCCAGCACCGCTGGATATCGCCGAGCGGGAGCGGGAGCATGTCCATGAGCTTCAGCTCGCCCTTCCGCTCGCTCAAGACGCTGCTGGCGATCTTCCGCCGCGACCTCGCGAGCTACGACGACGTCTACTACGTCTCCACGCGCACCAACCCCGTCGGCGACACCGGCCGCTGGCAGTTCAGCATCAACGGCGTCCTCACCCCCAGCAAGGAGGTGGGCAGCAACGCGGAGTCGTGGGCGGAGCTGCAGAAGGCTCTCCATGCCTTCGGGTCCACCGAGTCCCAAGGCAACATCAGCTACGGCGAGTGGAAGGGCAACCTCGACCAGCAGGGGAAATTTCTGATCGGGCTGGACCTCGAGTCGCAGAGCCACAAGAGCGCGCTCTCGCAGAACGGCGTCGACGTGAGCACCTCCGTCTCGCACCTCATGGTGACCTTCGCGGAGCAGCTCACCGCGAGCATGACGGTGGACGTCTTCTCCCACTACGACTCCTTCCTCATGGTGGGGGCCGACGGGCTTGTAAATGTCTTCTATTAGATACAAACCCAGCAACATGCCGGCCGCGCGCCGCAGGATAGTGGTCAGCTCGCAGGAGCGCCTCGGCGGCACGGCGGCCGCCTTCACCGTGCGCACGCCCGCCTTCCAGAACGGCAGCGGCTTCCAGGGCCAGCCGCGCGTGCGCTTCGCGCTCGAGTGGTGCACGCCGGTGAGCGGCTTCCAGGGCATCGCGCCGGCGCCGCTCTCGCTGCTGCTGTGCTCGCCCTCCGTGCAGCAGTCCAACACTTGGAAGAGTTGGGCGCCGGCGGACAACGACGCGGTGCTCGCGCTGCTGCAGTCGCGCGGCGGCGACAACGTCTACGGCGAGATGGCGGACAGTCCCTACGTGCAGAGCAGCGCGTGCGCCGGGCTGTGCGACGGATCGCGGCTCGTGCGCGGCGACATGTCCTTCTACCTCCTGCAGGGGCCGACGGTGACGCGGAGGAGCGTGCAGCGGTGGGAGCCGGACGTCGTCACCGACTTCAGCTTCAGCCTCGTCTTCTGGGTGGACGAGCCGGAGCGCCCCCTCGCGTCGCACCCCCCCTTCTTCCACGTCTGGCTGCTCTCGCGCGGCGGCAGCGACCGCGTGCCGGTGGACTTCCGCACCTTCCGCACCGACCGCGAGGAGGGCGAGGGCGCGCGGTGGCAGGTGGCGGTGTCGCACTGCTCGCTCGTCCGCCTCGTGGGCGCCGGCAGCTCCGCACCGCCGCCGGCGGCTTCGCGCCCGTGCCCGACGCCGCCTCCGCGTACATTATTTGTTTGACATTCTTCAAGACACCGCCATGAGCACGCCCGCACCGGGCGCCCCCTTCCGCCACACGCTGAGCACCGGCGAGTTCGCCGGGCGCGTCCTGCGGGACGGCGTGCACGAGGGCTTCGTGGAGGTGTTCGCGCAGCCGACGGCCGGCGAGCCCGCCATCGACCCCTCCGACGCCTCGGCGCCGGTGCTGGCGGAGAGCACCGTGGAGGCCGGCGCCGCCGGCCCCTTCACCGCCACCGTCCGCATTTCTTTCTACGACACATACTAGCCATGTCCTTCCTGCGAGCCAACCTGCGGCTCTCCGACACCAACCGCCCCGACGTCGCGACCTACCTGCCGGCCTCCAACTTCCTGCTCGGCTTCACCACCTCTATCCGGCAGAACAGCCTAGGGAACGTTGTGCAGGACCCGCGCGCGGTCGCCCGGCTGGAGGTGAGCGTCGACGGCGCCGCCGGCGCCCCCCCGCCCGGCACAGTTTTTCTTCGGTGATTCCAAAAAACACCATGAGCGACAGCGACACCGCTGTCACGGTGGAGAACCCGCTGCTAGAGAAGTGGCGCACGCACGCGAAGCGGGTGAAGCGAATGCACGGCGCCGCGCACGCCCTCTACAAGGGCCGAGCGGACGCGGCGCTCTACACGACGGTGTTCCTCTCCCTCGGCGTGGGCTGCCTCAACCTCACCTTCGGCATCGGCCGGCCGGAGACCGCCACGGCCTTGCCCGCCATCGTGAGCGGCTGCCTCTCGCTGCTCTCGGGGTCGGTGACGGCACTAAACAGCGGACTTGAGTGGGTAAAGAAATCGGAGCGGCACGACGCGTTCGCCTCGCGCTTCGGCGAGGTGGTGCGCGACATCAACACGGAGTGCTCGCTCCGCCACCTGCACGACGCCGACTACGCGAGCGAGGGCGACTTCCTCCGCCACATGTCGACCGAGATGAGCCGGCTAGAAGAGAGCGCGCCGAACATACCGGCCGCTATAGAAAATTCTCACGCTTCTCCAAAAGCATGAGCGGCGTGACCGAGGTGCGGCTCTACCGCAACATCGTCGACGCGGTGCCGGCGGACTACACGGACGTCACCGCCGAGGTGCTGGGCTCGGCGGCGACGGACCACGGCGCCGGCATCAAGCGCTACCTCGACGGCGCCGCCACGGTGAGCGGGTTGGGGGGCGGGACGACCAACTATTTTTGGGTGGAGCTCATCGACGCCAAGGGCAACACGGCGGGGCCGCAGCCCGCCGGGAGCTACACGGCGCCGAGGATGTGGAGTTTCCACGTTGAGGTTCCATCGGTGCACCCGGAGCTGTTTCTTTTCCCGGCGGCGGTCTCGAGCTCGTTTGGGGGGGAGGCAGTCTTTGCCGACATATGGACCCCATGGGGAGGCGACCGGATTCATACCGATGAAACGGTTGCAAGCATTGCGAATGCCGTGGGCAGTCTACTGTGGACTATAGCGGACTACACCAACAGCTTCGCGCCGGTGTTCTATGTGGACTGGCACCGCCCGAAACACACGCCGGGAGTCGAGATAAGGAGGGACGGGGTGCCGGTGTATAGAGAGACGAGTAACCAAGGGGGCGGTGATTTCCCATCCCGGTACACGGTTGAGTACGCGGTCGGAGACGTGCTTGACCGCCATGAAAGCATCGACACGAAATTAGTTGACCACGGCAACAACATAGTTGCCGAGGGAGATGCGATAAAATTCAACGGGTCAAGTTCCTACGCGAGATTCGCCGATATCGCGGGAGTGGACTACGGCGAGTACGTGCGGTCCGGAACATGGTCGATGACGTTTTGGATCAAGCCGCTAGTCGACCGAGAGATCCGATTTCTAGTGCTAAGGAGAAGTGCGAATGTGGATGTATTTATGATTGCGAACACAGGTTTGTTTACCTCAAACTTCGGCGATACACAATTCAACCTTACAAAAAACATGTGGCATTTCTTCGCCCTGTCGGTAGACGATCACCACTGGACGATGCACACAAGCATAAACGGTTTGGCCCTCGCAACATCATATTTGGGCGAGTGGAACAACTCGTCCATGGAATCTAACCAAATGTTCTTCGGCGTGAACAACGGTGGGGGCACAGGGCCGTATGGCCCTTTAGCATTTTGGTGGGACGGGTACGCGAGGAAAGTTACAATTGACGACGGCCCGCTGACCGGGGAAGATGTAACGACGATATATAATTTATCAAGACCATCGTGAGTGGGCGGAGGGATGCGTGCGTGCGCGCATGCGTGAGTGCAAGGAGTCGGGCCAACATGTAATCAATAATTTGAATTCAAATTTTTACACGTGCTGCGAGGTACGGGTACTAGCCAATAAAATAGTACCGTCGGGGCGCGCTTTGTGCGCCAGTGCGCGAGTGCGAGTGGATCGGGGGATCGGCGAGTGGGCGTGAGTTGGGTGGTTGCGGTCGGCGGAGGCGGAGGCGGTCCGGCCGGCGGTGCAACCTGGTACTGTGCGGAGGCCCCGGTGTGGAGTGAGGTGTTGCGTTAGCAACGGGCACCGGTACTCTTTACTTTATTTTTTTGCGAAAAAAGAGGAGAGTACCAAGTACCAAGTACCAGGTTACTTTAGAAGTTTGCTATAATTTTAGGGGTATAGCTATAATTTTAGGGGTATAGCTATATAAACACTTTTGCTGGAGTACTTGGTACTTGGTACCGCCCTCCCCGGTGTGGAGCGAGTGGTAGCGCAAGCACCGGCACCGGTGCCATTTAGCGACAATAATTAGTACCTTTGCGGAGGGTACCGGGTTGTTTTTGGGGGGGTGGTGGGTTGTCGGTCGGGTCCCTCCGCCTTTGCCTTGGCAAGGGCGGAGGCATGCGTGCGTGCAGCATCGCCCTCGGCGGTGGGCGTGAGTGGTTGCGGTCGGCGGAGGCATGCGTGCGTGCACCATCGGCGCTGGGCGGTGCAGCCTCGGTGCTGCAGGTCCCGGTGAGGTGCAGGCGCAGGCGCGCGACAGCACGCCCGGGCGTTACCGCAGCACAGCGGGGACGGGGCGGGATGGCAGTCGGCCGGGATGGGGCGTTGTGGGACAGCACGCCCTGTGCAATAACGCTGCGTGCTCGACCAGTGAACGCAGGAAGCCCGGTGCGCGACAGCACGCCCTGTGCAATAACGCTGCGTGCTCGACGAGTGAACGCACGAAGCCCGGCGCGACAGCATGCCCGGTGCAATAACGCTGCGTGCTCGACCAGTGAACGCACGAAGCCCGGCGCGACAGCATGCCCGGTGCAATAACGCTGCGTGCTCGACGAGTGAACGCACGAAGCCCGGCGCGACAGCATGCCCGGTGCTGTACCGCAATAACGCTGCGTGCTCGACCAGTGAACGCACGAAGCCCGGTGCGCGACAGCACGCCCTGTGCAATAACGCTGCGTGCTCGACCAGTGAACGCACGAAGCCCGGTGCGCGACAGCACGCCCTGTGCAATAACGCTGCGTGCTCGACCAGTGAACGCACGAAGGCCGGTGCGCGACAGTATGCCCGGTGCAATAACGCTGCGTGCTCGACCAGTGAACGCACGAAGCCCGGCGCGACAGCATGCCCGGTGCAATAACGCTGCGTGCTCGACCAGTGAACGCACGAAGCCCGGCGCGACAGCATGCCCGGTGCTGTACCGCAATAACGTTGCGTGCTCGACCAGTGAACGCACGAAGCCCGGTGCGCGACAGCACGCCCTGTGCAATAACGCTGCGTGCTCGACCAGTGAACGCACGAAGCCCGGTGCGCGACAGCACGCCCTGTGCAATAACGCTGCGTGCTCGACCAGTGAACGCACGAAGCCCGGTGCACACGGCGCGCGAGGACAAAAAAGAAATAGAAAAGAATGTATTACAAAAATGGCGCGGGGAACGCGCCAGGACCATTCTAGTACATTAGGTGGTCCACTGTGGGGACAAAATAGATACAGGAATCTCATAATAGTTAACACTTGGTAACGCAGCACTTCAGTTTGTCACTGAAAGCGAATATAAGCCGTTACAGGCGCCTTACCTACGTTTTGTCCGTCGTCTCTCACTCTATCTCCCGCGGGTATGTGCATAAATTCAGAGCAGCACTACTGATGCAGGTGTTACTCGCAACTGCTCGTCGTATCTATATCAACTCTATTCTCTGCCCCCTCGAAGTCCAAGCGAGTCTCGAACGAACGACGAGGTCCCGCCTATTTAGTAGATGGGGCAACGTCACCGTGACATGCAATGAAATTTTGTAGGCGGTAGTTTTATACAGAACATCATTGTCGGTACATGTACGTTCACATAAATGAGTGAATACGCACAGTACCTATAGTACACCTAGGAAGAATAAGATACAAGGAATTTCTCTGCCGCCGGCGCATGCGCATGCGCGGCCGAGCCTGGCTCGGGAGCCC
Source organism: Tetraselmis chui (assembly GCA_026401115.1). NCBI lineage: Eukaryota > Viridiplantae > Chlorophyta > Chlorodendrophyceae > Chlorodendrales > Chlorodendraceae > Tetraselmis > Tetraselmis chui. The sequence continues at coordinate 18,052 of JAPMLY010001125.1, read as the reverse complement.
GCAAGCACGGAACTTGGTCGCGGTGAGCGTGACGCATGTCCGTCAATTCGTGTATGTATCTGTCTCGGCGCTCTCTACTACGTTGTGGGATCGCGCGGTACCCATATATACATTCTTCTTCTTCATTGTCCGCGGCCAGTCTCCGTCATCCCCTCCGGTGCGCTTGTGGTGTACCATCGTGACCCCTCCCGGGATCTTTTATCCGCCGCTCGCCCCGCGGCCGGGTATAACTGCCCGTACCGTCCTGTCCCTGTTCTCGGTATCCTCGAAATGGATGGCCACTACAGGTACTACTACCACTACAACATTCGTAAGCGCGTGGTCATCCCCCTTCAAGGCTCAAGGCATCGGCGCGCGTCTTCTCTATCCTTGTACTTCAAGGCCCCCCACTACAAACAACGCGAGGCTAGAGGCGCGAAGGACCGGCATCGAGGAGCCCACCACGCCGGCGACGAATCTTCACTCAAGGGCATGCCACAACGCCACCTCGGGCGACTTCCGGTATAGATCAAGCCACATACCCCCCGCCCCCCTCGCCGACCCCGCGTGCTCTACTTTTTAAAAGACACACATGCTACCCCAAATGGCCGCCGCGGCGACCCGGCCGGGACATAGTCATCGGCGACCTCCACCGCCACCTTTAGGCGGGTCGCCCGGAGGTGGCGCCGTGTTGAGCCCTATGTATGGCCCCCACCCCGGGTGACCTTCCCACCTCATAGCCTAATGCTCAAACGTCTTCCCCTACCTTACGATTTGGCAATAATACTCCGTCTCGGTTTTTACCCCCCGGTCCCCCAATGCGCTCCCCCGCTCCTTTGAGGTGTGTTGGTTGCTCTGCGTCGTTCCCGACCCTTCGACCGTTGTGCGCTCATCTAAATTCCCCCGGGACAACGTGCACTTTCGCCCCCGACAATTGCCTAGTAGTGGATGCCGATCGCCACCTTCTCACGCCGTGCAATTTTTTCAGACGATACTTTCGGAGCGGTGGCCTTAGTAGGCACCAACATTGTTGTTTTCACCGCAATACTACGCCCTCCCGACCGCCGGCATGCGGTGCTTCGCTTCCGCGCGGTCGGCCGTCTCCGATGGATCCATGTTCCTTGGCCCCCGCCGTCTAATGTGCCTTTACCATGGGAGCGGTGGTGGGGAGAACTCCAAAGTCTTCCTCGAGTCCTACCTCCTTTCCTTTTGATCTAGTACGTCCTCGAACGGCGCCCCCCTTCGGTGGTACGCCTTGTCCAACCGGTCTTCGAGAAGCTTGCTCGTTGCGTTTGGTCTTTCCGTGGTAGGGCCACCCAAGGGGCTTCCTCGGAAGCACCTTGGGCTGCATTGCTTTCATTGCCGCGCTTAGTTTTGCGCCCCATGGCTGATTTCATTTCTGCGGGGCGTTTGTCCCTGGATCCGCCGATCCGGTCGCTGATTACCGTGACAACCGCTCAGCCCAATGGACGTCATGAGCTCTCGATGCATTGTTTTCCGTCGCTCGCGCTCACGGATCCCTTACCAATGGGCGGGCACCGCCACCTACCTCACTTCCAAGGGCCGGTACCGACCCTATGTCCACTTCGCAACCCCTTTCATAACGGCGTCTCGGCCAAGGTAGCCAACCAGACGGTTGGTCTAGCTGCGGTTCGGGAGTACCGTCGCGCTATGGAGGTCCTAAACTCCCACCCCGTTGCAAGTGGTCGTGGGGTGCGCGAAGAATAATCACGATTGCACCCACAAGATGATGACGACCGCGCGGGCGTATTGTTGGATCCATACTCCCTCTCTCGTATAAAACTCCATGCTCCGGAAGTTGATATTATGGAGGTCGTTGCTAGATATCCTCGACAGTCTAGTCCTCATGTCGATGGTAGGAGGATTGAAACTCTTCACGCGATGGGTTCCTAATGCACTCTCACCGGTTTAGGAGAAGCCATCGTGTGTGCAGAGGTCTCACCATGCGTTGCCTCATTCCTCGCCTCCGCCACACTAATTCCGCTAGACAAGCTTGATCCCGAACAACGACGTGCACAAGAGCAAGAACTTCGCGACCAAAAGGGGACGTTGCGCCCGATCGGAATTGGCTCCGTTTTAGTTCGATTCGCGAATCGCGCGCTTCTCGCCCTAATTGGTGGCGAAGTGTCTCAATGGTTGGCTGCTCGGCACCAATTAGGGGTCGGCGTCTGCGGCGGGCTTGAAATCGTGCAATGTATGGTTCGAGCCGCGCTTGACGCCTCACTGGACTGGGCGGACATGTAAGGCGACGCATCCAACGCGTTCAATGAGTTCTTGCGGCTTCCCTTGTTTGAAGAATTGTCAACTAATCCCGCATTTAGACCGTTGCTCTGCGTCGTTACGATGTTGCATGACCGTCCATCTACCTATTACGTTTACAACGCATCAATTGCTCATGGCTCGGCTATGCGTACCCCGAGTACTCGTGGAGTCCATCAAGGTTGCGTTCTCGGGGCCATGTTCTTCGCAATAGTTGCCTCAGTGTATACAAACAATCACGGGAGGCAATTGCCCCGAACGAATCCGTTGTCCGCTGTTATTTTGCCGATGGTCACTTCCAGGGACCCCCTATGTCTCACGTGGCTACTGGCGACGCTATGCCTGTTGTAAGTAATACCGCATACGTATTAGTTGCAGATAGCTACTGTAAGCTACTCTAGATATGATTAGTACATGTCTAGATCGGACATACCGATAAACTGTTTGACTCGGTACAGAGCTGTCGCTAGGCTACAGCTCTCACACTTTTGTTGTCCCGACACCACGCCTGTAGGCTGGTTGTCGCCTTAACTGTTCCGTTTGCGGGACTGTGACTGTAACTACGTTTGCGTACGTTATCTTCCACACTAACTGTGTTTGCATGGTTCAATAGGTTATGGGCCCCCGCCTCACGTCACTCACGCGCGACAACCTGGTTCGGCGAGCTGCGATCGACAGCTCTCCCGCAGAAGGCAAGTTTCTTTAGACACCTAGTACTTTCAACCTGTAGTCGGCGGTATCGCCAGTATAAACTGCGATTTTTAAAACCCGCCACCACCCTCTTAAGCCAGCCACCCGCCGGAGATAGCCAGCCAACCACACCGACGCACTCGTCGTGTGTGGACAGGGTGCACACAGGTCCAAGCTGGAGAACGGGGGGGTGCACTGTCGGGTGAATACGCATCCACAGGTCGCACGCCAGCCGTAGCTTACCTTTTATTTCTATTTTTATACTAGCCTCGCGCATCAGCCACCTCGCGCAGCGCTCCACCTGTCCTGGCCTTGGCCTCGACTTGTGCCCCACACTGGGTGGAGGATACAGAAAAGGTGCTCTGAGACACCCCGGGGCTACAGGCCGAGGGGTCGGCGGGCATCAGGCCGTCTCTTAGCATACCGCTGTTAGGCACAAGTCCGGCTAGCGGTTTTTACCGCTGCCTGTTTTTTCCTTCAGCTCTTTCTTTTTTTTTCCTCTGTCGAAATGGAGCAGAAAAACCCGCCTGATTCACCTGCTGCTTCCCCTGAGTCAGGCTCTCACCAGAGCACCCTCGATCACCCCCCCGATACTCTCGCGCTGCTCGTTGCGCAAGTGGCGAGCTTAACTGCTCGTGTCGACTCGCAGTCGGCCGTGGGTGCTGTCGCTGCTGCGGGTGCTAATCCGCACCCCCCTGTAGCTCAGCGCCGCCACGATGCCCCACTCGAACCCGTCCGGCACAGCCACGACGGTCACACCCTCCACCTGAGTGACCATACCCAGCCTGGTTTCGTAACACCGGACGCAGAAACACTCTTTCCTGCTGCAGCCCCTGTTACCGACCCCACAGTCGCACAGCGCCGCCACGATGCGCCCCGCGAGCCCGCGCGTGCCGAGGCGCACTACGACCCCTCGCGTCACGCCATCCGGGTTGATCACCTCCCACCACCTCCCCCCTTCCCCCACGCCGGATACGCCCTTCACCACCCCGGCCCCCAAATCACGGAGGCGCCCTCTCATCTTATCCCCCCTACCGTGACCACCCGCACTCGTACGGCCCGCCGCGTCCCATGGCCGGCCGCTCTCCCTTTCCCGGTGGCCCACCTCCTCCCTTTCATGGCCGACACTCTCCCCCACTCCAACATGGCGACCCCAACCCCCGGGGCCGTCGTCGCCCCACTATCGACCCGGTGGTCATCAACCGGGCGGCACACGAAGCCCCCGGCTTCGACAAGGACGCCCTCAACCGGTCCATGAAGATGTCGGTCCCCGTCATGTGCCCGACCACGGACTTCAAGCAATGGAAGAGGACCTTCCTTAATTTCCTCTCCATCAAGGCCGCATACCTCATTCCTCAGCTGGCCATCCGCGACTCCGGCGTCTGGCTCGACGAACAAGCGCAACACTACGCCTACACGCTGCTCCTCCATGCAGCCAGCGCGAATAAGCGCGCTGACCAAGCCATGAAATGCATTTCTCCAGCACGCCCAGACTGCGCCGCCGCCGCGTGGGACATCCTTTGTGAACGCCTTGACTGTCGGTCTTTTGCTCGCTCCTTGTCCCTCTTGGACAATCTCACGGTCAGACAGCGCCCCGGTCAGTCACTCAGTGACTATGTCCACTACATGCGCCAGACCTTTGACGAGTACAACGACACATGCCAGTTGGCTGATGGCTCCGTTGCCATCCACCCCCACCACCTCGGTCTCCTCATGCTGCGCGGCATTTCTAGCAGCGGCCCACACGGTCAGGCGAAGCAATGCGTCATCAACGCCTTCGACACGGACTACATCATGTCGGCTGATGAAGTTATGGCGAGCATTCTACACCTTGCGCACAACATGGAAGACAACCCTGCTCCGGACGCAACCGCTCCGGACATATCACCTCCTCCCATCTCCGCGTTCGTCGCTGCGGGCCGCGGCTCGCACAGCGGTCGAGGCCCACCACACCGTAACCCTCGCGGCCAACGACCCAACAAGTGTGGCGTTTGTGGCAGCCTCCACCATCTCATGTCCGCGTGCAATGCCACTGATGACGCTATTCTTAAGTGGAATCTTGCCAAGCGTAGGCTGACAGTCCAGAAGTACGGCGCCGCCGACGGCACCCCCTCTGCTCACGCTGCGCTGCTGAGCGACGTCCCTGCCGACGACGCCCCCGCCGATGACACCGATTGCCTACCCACCTTCGCAGACTGCGTTGATGACGACGCTGACGACGAGGTGAGTGTCCCATTCAGCTCTGTGGCATTCTCCTCTTCCCTCGCCCCGGGTCGTAATCTGTCACAGTTTTGGGTCGTTGATTCCGCCTGCTCGATTAACCTCACTGCGTTCCGAGATGACTTCGTGAAATTCACGCCCCCCTCCACTCCCTCTCGCGTGGGCGGTGTCGGCGTTGACGTTAAGGGCAGTGGCTCAGTGCGACTTTCTGTCAGACTTGCCTCTGGCCAGCTAATTCACCGCACTGTGTATGCACTCTACACCCCTGACCTGTCATCTCGTTCAGCACAGCGTATCGGCAGACTCCTTAGTGTCAGCTGGATGCAAACTCACAGCGGTTGTGAATTCATATTCCCCTCCAACTCTGACACTGGTTTGCTTTTGGTACCCACAGGCATGGGTATGCTAGAACCGTCCGGAAACGGTCTCTACCTCCTTCCCCACCAGCCGGCCCTCCCTTCCAGCCCATCCGCCCCGCCGGCACTTGACCCCTCCCCTCAGGTTGCCCTTACTGCCCAGTGTGATCCCGTCCTATGGCACCGTCGATATGGCCACCTCAACATGCAAAGCCTTCAGGCCCAACACACTCACGGTGTCCCGACTAGCCCTGTGTTAACTAGCGCTGTAACCAAAGTTTCGTGCGACTCTTGTCTCCTTCACAAAGCCACAGCTGCACCACGCAACACAGCCGCTTGCGCGAAGCCATCCCACCCCCTCCTCAACCTGTCCGCTGACCTCTGGGGCCCGGTCAATGTCCCCTCCCCACATGGCCTCCGCTACTGCTTACTCGTCATCGACCACCACACCAACTACATGTGGGTGCGGTTCCTTAAGTCTAAAGACGACGCATGTTCGGAATTGGAAATCATCCTCTTGGACATCAAACACCTGCATGCCCGCCATCACTCCCAGACGGGCGCGTTCGCACCGGTCCTCAAATTTGACTCTGACTCTGTGTTTGAAGCTGCTGTCACTCGCCAGATGTGCGCACACCTCGGCGTCGGGGTACAGTTCTCTGCCCCATACGCCCACCACATGCTCGGCAAGGCCGAACGTCCCTGGCGCACCATCCGGGACAATGCATCGGCGATGCTCCACAACATGGCCGTTCCCAACTCCATGTGGTCGTGTGCTGTCAGCACTGTTGTATACCTTCGCAACCGCACGTACAGTCGCTCGGTCGGACCTACTGGGGGCGTCCCCCTCACACTCCTTACGTCGTCGGTGCCCAACGCCTCCAAGTTCCGCGTCTTCGGCTGCGCCGTTTTCGCCAAGGTCCCCGACAAACAACGTCGGAAACTCAGTGAAAAAGCATTTCGCGGCGTCATGGTGGGCTATCCCCCTGACGCACCCGGGTATCGTGTCTACAATCCGGAAACGCGTCGCATCACCACTTCCGTACATGTTGTCTTTCAGGAAGACACCCCAGGCTTCGACACACAACCCTCCGTCGACTCGGCCATCACCGACTCTTCGGACGACGTACCCGCAGACTCACCCCTATCCCACCCAATTGACCTCACATCACCCACACCCCTACCCCCCCCGCCAACACCTCGCCATGCTCGGCTCCGCTCCCACCCCATTCGCTACGGCGATATGGTTGCCCACCTGTCCGACTACCCACCCACACTCGTAACGGCGTGTTGTGATCCTGAACAAGGAAAAGCTCAAGAGGACATCTTTGAGCACCCTCACGTCCCCGACCTTGTCACTGGTCCCCCACACACACCTGCCGGCACGTCCCCTACTGCCATCGCCCTCCTCTCCGCCCGAGAGTGTGTGGAACCAAAATCCTACCGAGCTGCACTGGACAGCGCCCAAGCCACCCAATGGCAAGCCGCTATGCAACAGGAGTATTCCTCCCTCATCAGCAACGGCACGTGGGACCTTGTGGACCTCCCCCCCGGCCGCATGGTCGTTAACAGCATGTGGATCTTTAAAGTCAAGTCGGATACAGCCGGCGACGTCTCCCGCTTCAAAGCGCGGTTCGTCGCCAAGGGGTGCAGTCAACGCGCTGGACTGGACTACACGGAGACCTTCTCCCCGGTCATCCGCATGGCCAGCCTGCGTCTCTTCCTAACCATTGCAGCCGCCCGCGACCTTGAACTCTGCCAACTGGACATCGACACAGCGTTTCTCTACGCCCCCATCCGGGAGGATGTGTACATCCGCCAGCCCCTCGGCTTCACCGATGGAACGTCCAAGGTTTGTCACCTCAAGCGTTGCCTCTACGGCCTTAAGCAGTCCCCCCGCGAGTTCAACATGCTACTTCGTGCGTGGCTCGTCGACCATGGATGGCAACAATGCGTTTCTGACCCGTGCATCTACATCTACCGCGCCGGCCACGTCTTCGCCATGATCGCCCTGTACGTCGATGACATTCCCGCGGCCTGCAATGATGCCACCTGGCTCGCATCGTTCAAAGCCCAACTCGGCACACGGTTCAAAATCAAGGACCTAGGCGACCTCTCCCAACTCCTCGGCATGCACATTACCCGCGATCGCTCCACGCGCACAATCTCGCTGGACCAGTCCAAGTACCTGCGCGACATCCTCGCCAAGTACGGCATGTCTGACTCTAAGCCGTCGTCCCTTCCGATGGACCCAGGCTTCCTCGCCGGCCTTACACACTTGAACTCGCCTTCTCTCACAGGAGTGGCCAAGGACGTCTACCCAAGCCTCCTGGGCAGCCTTCAGTACGCCGCCGTTTGTACCCGCCCCGATGTCTCCACGGCATTGAGCATCCTCGGCTCTGCCCAAGCCTCGCCCACCGAGGCACACTTGCAGGCTCTGAAAAAGGTCCTCCGCTACCTCCATGGCACCATCAACATGCGCCTGACGTTGGGGGGGGGCATGGACCACAGTCTCCAACTCACAGGCTTTGCCGACGCTGATTGGGCCAACGACAGCAGCACCCGCAAGTCTCGCTCGGGCTATCTCTTCACCCTCGGACGCGGGCCAATCAGTTACAAGTCCAAACAACAGACTTGTGTGGCTCAATCCACGTGTGAAGCCGAGTACTACTCTGCGGCTGACGCCACCAAGGAGGGACTCCACCTCCGACAACTCTTGGGGGAAATCTTCGACTCCCCTATCACCGAAACCACCACCATCTGGGAGGACAACCAAAGCGCCATTGCATACTCCCAGAATGCCTTGGTCAGCGAGAAGACTAAACACATCGGCCTGAAGTGGCACTTTCTCAAAGACCACGTGGAGCAAGGGACCATCAAGTTGAGGTACCTCCCCACTGACCAGATGGTGGCTGACATGCTCACCAAACCCCTCCCAGGACCTGCACTAGCACGACACCGAAGTGCGATCCTTGGAGGACAAGACCCAATGCAACGCTTCATCCCGTAGCTACCTTCAGGGGGAGTGTTGTAAGTAATACCGCATACGTATTAGTTGCAGATAGCTACTGTAAGCTACTCTAGATATGATTAGTACATGTCTAGATCGGACATACCGATAAACTGTTTGACTCGGTACAGAGCTGTCGCTAGGCTACAGCTCTCACACTTCTGTTGTCCCGACACCACGCCTGTAGGCTGGTTGTCGCCTTAACTGTTCCGTTTGCGGGACTGTGACTGTAACTACGTTTGCGTACGTTATCTTCCACACTAACTGTGTTTGCATGGTTCAATAATGCCGGAGGGCTATGCTAGCGTCGGCCTCACGGTAACCATCCGCTAAAAATGTTAGTATTCCCCTCGGGGTGTCGGTGATGCTGTCGATATCTTACCCAACGGCCACATCATGCGGGGAGTACATGTCTCTACGGAAGGGATGAAAGTGTTGCGGGGGCCAATGGGTACATCCGACTTTGTTGGAGACGTGTTCGAAACGCGGCCTAAAGCAAGTATGAGGCCTATGGCGAACGTCTAAGGGGTCTAGCAGCTCATCGGCACCCTTACACTGCGCTTCGCATCCATCGACGCTGCAACCGCCGCTTCGGAAACTTTGCCCGTACGGTCCCCCGCGGTCTTGGTAGGGGCGAGGGCTACGGTGACACCGTCGTAACCCTCCTCGAGCGCGCTGACAATGCCACCCTAGATGTGGCGGCTGAGATATTGGGCCTTCCCGCAGCTAGCCTACCCCGCAACAATCGCTCGGAGATGTCTATTCCCATACGTTTCGGAGGCATGGGGGTGGGGGGCTTGGTTGCCTTGGCGGATGCGGCCCATGTCGGAGCGGCCAGTTTGGCAATGGGCCATGCTATCCGTTTCCTTAGAACGCATAATGCTCGCGTGCGCGGGGATTCCCACGACGAAGTTCCGATGAAGCCGGCCATGTATTGACGGTTAGCGACTGCTAAGACCACAACAGTGTCCCGCATGCATATTACACCGGGCGGAGATGACGGCGACAATGATCCCACGTGATCGTTAGAACTCGCTTCGTCGTGGGCGCGCTTAGATGCCGCGTGCGGTTCTCAAGCTCTCGCAGAGTCCAAACCCTTGATAACCACAGCCTTACCGATGCTTCCCCCACAACGCCCAACGGCGGCTCGCGGAGGCTGCGTAGCCGAAATCCGATCAAACAATGAGCAAATTGCTCGGTCCCTTGATGGCCAGCCCTCGCTCGTACCCCTTTCTGCGCTTGCCACGGACGACATCTTTCCAAAGCTACAAGCCCACATCAATGAGCGCGTCAACTTGCTTCGCTTCGCGAAGCTCGCTCCCACGTTTTCTAGCCGCGGTCGGCCGTTAACCATGGCGAGCAGATACAAGAGTAGATTCAAATTAAAGACTACAAGCCATTAACCATGCCGATTTTTACAGAACTACCAACATATTCAGAAATTTGTGTAAGTTATCCAAACGCACTTGCTGGATTCAGACACCTAGGTAATGTGACACTGGCAGAACTCATATTGTATGTCCACATCAAAGTAGAAACAACCGGTGTAGTTATAGAGAACATCTTATGTCCGGAAGCTCACTCCTTTAGTCTCACCACCAGCACCTATGTTAGGCAGGTGTCCCATGTAACTACGTCTTTCATGCTTCCTCTAGAATCCGTCTTCATGGTTCAACAAGTTAAAGTTGCAGGGGGAAGGTGCGTGTGAGTGTGTGTGCGCGCGCGCGTATGTGTGTGCGTGTGCGTGCGGGTGTGTGTGTGTATGTGTGTGAGTGCGTGAGTGTGTGTGTGAGTGAGTGAGTGAGTGAGTGAGTGTGTGTGTGTGTGTGAGAGTGTGTGTGTATGTGTGTGTGTGTGTGCGTGCGTGTAGAGAGAGAGAGAGAGAGAGAGAGAGAGAGAGAGAGAGAGAGAGAGAGAGAGAGAGAGAGAGAGAGAGAGAGAGAGAGAGCGTGTGTGTGTGTGTGTTCAATAATGAGAACATCATCTCTGTCGCGCAGAAGAACGGGGCCGAGAGAGCGCAACACTCCAGAGCAAATGCCGTCGCATGACAACATACACAAATAAATCAATGACCGACGGAATCAATCGTTTCACAGGAATGCGCGGCCGCCGGAGGCGCCAAAGCGCGAGGACAACGTGCCCGACTTTTTCAAAATATCCTCCGCGCTCTTCGGCTTCAGACTGGCGCTGCCGCCGAGGTCCCTCTCGCGGTCGAAGGGGCGCCAGGGGTGGTTGCCCACCCACTCCTCATCCTCTGCCCCCTCAGGCACCATCCCTATCCCCTTCCCTCCCTTGGCATCTTTTCCATCTTTCTCATTTTGTCCTTTCCCCTTTGCCTTCTCCCTCTTCCGCTTCTCCTTCTTCTCGCGCTTCTCTTTCTCCTGATTCTGCAAACCGGAGCACAAAAAATGTTAACAACAACAATTCGAGTGAAAAACAATTGTATTTATGGGTAAAATAGTGCAGGTGCTATCAAACTGCGTTAATAAAGTCAAATGATAATACAGCACATACATATTTTCAAAATGTTAATCTGAATCAAGAACATTCTCAAAATACAAGTATAATATCAAATTTTTGAAATAAGAATAATTCATTCCATTTTGTATATGTTTAATCTAATCTCAACGACTTGTATTCAGACATAGTCAGACCCTTCAAATAGAGCCCTTGGCGACGTAATTGTAACAATTACACCCATGACTCTGACCCTGATCAGCCCTAAACCCTAAATTGCACACGAGTGAGGGGGCTACGCGGGGTCCACCTCGAGGTGCTGCTCCAGCAGAGACTTGGCGCGCTTCTTCGTGTTGTAGCTGTCCACCATGTTGGCCACCTGACTGGCGCGCTTGGCCTCAGCGGCACTGGCAGCGGAGGGGAGCGCGAGGGTGGAGGGGCCGCCGAGACGAAGCCGCTCCGCGCGTGTTTCGGGCGTGTCTGTCCAGCCGGAAGTGTCACCGCGCCCCGTCTGTTCCTGAATGGCCCAATCAACACCCGAATAGTGAGACACGCCGACACTCGCACGGCGCATGACTCCCCTCTCCCCTTACCCAAATCCTAGCATGTCATTCAAATAGGGTAAACACACACACACACACACACACACACACACACACACACACACACACACACACACACACACACACACACACACATGAAAGCAAATAAAATCAAACAAATGAAACGGGGCCGAATGTAAAAGACAGAAATAGGATGAACGCAATGAAAAGAAATATATTTCATTCGGGAAAATATTAGGGATGGAAGCACGACTATGAGGAGAGGGCTATGTGGTGGGAAGATGAGAAGTATGTACCAACCTTTTGACTGAAGGATGTGACCATGCTGTCGAGGCTGTACCCTGCCTTCACCTGGTGGCGAATGCGCAGCGGATTTGTCAGTCAAATTGGGGTTTTCCACGTTTCTTGCCAACGGACATCCATTATCGATGCCCTTATTTGTGTGGCTCTGTGTGTGTGTGGCTGTGAGACAGAGAGAGGACATGAGTGCGAAAATGACTGACTAGGGGGTCTGAGTGGAACGATCCATGTTTAAATTGACTTTTTACTATGTACATATGTTAGTGTTTGCATATGTCTGTATATGCGTATTTATGTGTGTATATATGTATGTATGTATGTTTGTATTGATATGTGTGCATGGCTGTGTATGTGTGTGTCGGTATATGTGTGTGGAAGGAGAGGCTGCTTGTGTGTGTGTGTGTGTGTGTATGTGTGTGGAGAGAGATAGAGACACTATGAGGGACTGTGAAAGGGACTGTGAAAGCGCATCTGAGTGGAATTATAGATAAACGCCTCACTGGATATATGTGTACGTGCATGTAAGTGTAAGAGAGTGCGTACATGTGAGCATGCACGTGTGGTGTGTGTGTGTGTGTGTGTGTGTGTGTGTGTGTGTGTGTGTGCATAGAGGAAGGCTAATAGGGAATAAAACCTCTCCAGTACTCACCTGTTTCTCCGGTGGCAGCTCCGTCATCCACTCTCCCCGCGTTGGCTGTTCCGCCCGTGGCACGTACCCCTCCGGCATCGGCCCCCCTCGCACGCGCGCCCACTGCGCTGCCCGCTCCTGCTCCGCCGCCACCTCTGTCGCAATCTTCATCAGTCGCTCGTCTTCGCGTCTATGGGGCACACAACGACATTGCAAGAGACGTTCGCATGCATGACAATGCTCACCAGCGGAAAATCCAGAGGAACTTGTTAACACAACAATAATATGGCGTTCAACAACAATGATAACAAGAAATCCCGCCTTCCTGAAGCTTCATACAACATAATACCGTCCACGCCATAAAACACATATTGATGTAAAACCCAAAACATTGACATCGGCGCTAACAATTAAAGCAAAAGGAATAGCCTGTCATAAAATCATTTTTCAAGGCTAAATTTTAGTTCGAAGGTAGCTTTGTGGCATTAGGTTTCAAATTTCGATTCGGGTGTGTAGAAAGCTACTCAAAAGGTAAAACGAGTACAGTCATTGGATCAACCAGATACATAAAACGCTAAAATTGACGGACTGCATTCTGACACAGGGTATCAAAGACATAATTGTTCAGGTTGCAGTGACATAAATCAGAGCAAACAAAAACAGGCGCTTAAAAAATTATGAGCTACAACTCACTGATCAGTACTCACGGATACATAGATACATACACGACACCTAATCAAGTGGTGAGAGGTCAGGGCTAGTTAGGGTTTGCGTCCCCGTCTACAGAATCAATATACAAAATTATCCGAAAAATCTAATAATATATGGAATGAAACTGGGCGCTTCCCCGCTGACCTCTGATCCAACTGCGCTCGACCCGATTCGTCCTGTAACGTCTTTGCCGCTTCGTTGACCGCGGTGAAGGCGGCCTGCGCTTTGGGGTGCTCGCACTTGTCGGGGTGAACCAACAGCGACAGCTTCCAGTACTTCTTCTTCACCTCCGACTTGGACATCGACGGCGTGGCGCCCAACACCTGTGTGCCGCAATAACCCACGTGCAGAAACACAGAATTAGGCCGCCCTCGACCACCAAATCTGCCATTCCAGTTTGAAACCACACTAAGTGCTGCATTAAAGATATATCATTCGGTTATTATAAAGCCAAAGTGCAAATGCCACCCCCCCTTAACAGTCAACGGCACGAAGGAACTTAATTACTTGGATAAATGGAAGACACCATTGTCAAAAGCAAAAGCACGCCGCGGTCTACCCACCACACCCCCCATCACGCAGCTAGCCAGAACAAAGCCAATCCAGCAAGTTCAGCCACAGACACCAATAATACGCTACAAAATATTTCTTATTTCAGCATTGCGTCTGGGGCACTTTATGTAATTATTTGTTATCGGCAGCGTCATCGCCGCCACATTGTTTTTCATTTTCTTTTTCACAATTACAGTGATTGTTTTATCATTTGCACAAAGGAGCAACACTTGATTTCATATGACCAACAGCCGCAAATTGCGTCATTCGATTGTGAAATTACCGTGCAATGCACATCAGTGGTCGCTATTGAGAGGGGATATGATGACCATTAGTGCAAACATGCTGTAGTTCTTCGGTTCATTCACTGCCAAACGCTTACGGAGTCTGTTTAACCCCAAACACAACATGGCGACCCCACCAGCAAATTCAGCAAATGACATGTGAATTGTCAGTAATATTTACTTTTATACTGACTCGTAGTGCGCAGAGTGTGAACAGGTGGGGTGAGCGTAGGAGAGGAAAGGTATAAAAATGACAACGAGACTCACATTGTACGCGTCGACCTCGCCCTTCGCCTGCGCCGCATCCGCGACCACCTTCATCACGCGCACCACCTCGTTCGCGCGCGCATCATCGCCCGCGCCCTCAAGATCCGCCATCACGTCCGGCGGCACCGGTCCAATCAGGTCCCACTCCTGCGACGTTTCGAGAGAGGGTTCGAGAGGTGAGAGGGGGGCAATAAACGAACACACTCATCCACGCGCGCACGCACGAAAATACACCCACAAATACACGCACGCACGCACGCACAAGCAACATACACACACACACACACACACACACACACACACACATGCGAATGCGCACACACACATACACACACGTATACATTCATATGCACACATCCACCCGCTCACTCAAACACACTCTCACACATACATGCATGTACACACCCACTCATACACACACACTCACTCACGTATGCACATATACACAATAACTTACACACGCATACTCCCGCACACACACACACACACTCACACATACACGCACAAACACATACTAACTCACACACACACACCTACACACACACACACAAGCAAACACACACACGCGCGCGCGCACACACACACACGCACATATATACACACTAACTCTCACACACACACACACACGCACACACACACTCACACACACACGCACACCCACACGCACATACACACGCACATACACACACACTAGCTCACACAAACACACACACACATAAAATCACACACACGCACATAAACACACACACGCGCACGCGCGCACGCACAAGGAGACACACACGCGCGCGCGCACGCACACACACACACACGCACACACACGCACACACACACACACACAAAAACACACACACGCACACACACGCACGCACACTCGCACACAAACACACACATACACATACACGCACACACAAACACAAACACACACACACACAAATACGCACGCACACACGCACACAAACACACACACACACACACACACACACACACACACACACACACACACACACACACACACACACACACACACACCGCGGTACTCGGGACTCTGCCCCGCTTGCCGCTGAAAGCTTCGTTGAAGCAATCAGCTCCCATAATTTTCAAAACAGACGCTGTGAATTTTGAGCTCAAATCGAAGTTTGAGTTGCGGTCAGGGTTGAATTTTACCCTAGATGAAGTATGATTTCTAATCATAAATAATTAGAACCCTTCAGCAATGAGACAGCCTATCCACGCACAACAATCAACGACGGCTGCGAGAGGTTGACAATCTATTCTAAAAGCTTCAAAATGGGCACTCCTGTGACAGGAAAAATGCAGTTTGTAGACTATTGTGTGTTGCTCTGACTTCCCACACGCCGTTTGGTAAGCGCATCGTGAGGAGAGTCTGCATAAAATAGCTATGCTTTGTAAAATTATACGTAAATGGAAAACGTACGGTGGCTGTTTGGCACATGAATGAACAAATAACGAGCGAGAAGACAAAACACTGAAAGATCGAATCAAAGGCAGAATAATTGAGCGGGCGAGTGGACGGACGAGCTATAGAAGGAGCCAGCACATGCACGAGTGAGTGGACGAGTGCACGATCGACCGAGTGAGCGGGGGAGGCAGAAAGAGTGAGGGGGAGAGCAGACGCACCGACGGTAGACTAAAACGGACGAACAGCTAATATAAGGAATGGATGAATCAACGAACAACGAAAATGAAAGTGGAGTGGGCCAAAGAAGAAACAGAAGGGCGAGAAAGGGGAGGACTTGCGCGACATACGACCCAAAACAGCGAATGAACGGCCAAACGGACGGACAAGCGAAGTGGGCCGAAAGCAATATGCACGGAGGAGAACAGAGACGAAGGAAATGAAACGAAATGAACGAACGGGCGAGTAAACGCACGGACTGCGATGTGGACGATAAAAAAAAATGAATGTGAGAACGGACGGACGAGCAAGGGAGTGAGCAAGCTAGAGAAAGAAGGAACGAAGAAAGGATCGCACCCAAAATAAAGGAACGCACCAATGAGCACCAAAACCAGATTCGAGTAGGACGAAACTCACTACCATGCTGATGGGGAGACTAAAAAGTATCTGCTGAAAACTTTTTCACCCGCCCACGCACGCGCGCGCGCACGCACCTCCTCTTCCTCCTCTTCTTCATCACTCCAATGCTGCGCCTGTGCGGCCGCCGCGGCCGCCTCTAACATCTCCTTCGACGGCATCGCCGGCCCAATCGACGCCCCTTTCCTCCCAACCTCCACCACCTCCTCCTTCCCAACCTCCTCGTCCACCACCACCTCCGCACCCTGTGCCTCCTCGACCCGCCTCGGCGGAGGCGGCATCGGTGCGGCACCGATGTCGTCCCCGCCGCGCGCCCCACTTTTGGTCTCCTCAACAGACATGGCCAGTAGCTCGTCCGGGTCCTCAGGCTCCGCCACCCACTCATCTTCCTCCTCATCATCATCACCACCAATCCTCCCTTCACCCACCTGCTTCGCCGCCACCACCCCTGCTGTCACCTCACCCCCTGTCCCCCTCGCCTGACCCTCACCCCCCGCAGCCCCCCGAACCGACCCTCCCACCCCTTCATCCACATCCGGCTCCTCCTTGCGGGGCTCCACAGTCTCCTGCAGAACACAATGAGTGGTCCAGTGCATAGAACGGGGCATGCGCATATCAGCATGTCCAGTGGTGTCGCAGACAGACGCACAGCGTGGGGCGAGCTTGGACATCCAATACGAAGTAGAAAACGTAATGGAAGGGATATCTTTAGTGCAACAAGGAAAGGCAGCGAACGGGAAAAGATCTTAACATGGGCAAGGGTTGCTGTTGGGACCCGAGAGAGCCACGTGCTGAGATGTGACGGACTATTTTGGAGTGATGAGAGTTATGGGGCGATGGAAATTGGGCGAGACCGGCGGTGTCGACGAGTATAACACAAAAAAGAAATAAAACATAAAATACACTGTTCACAGAAAAAGAGCGACAATAGCTGTGTCGCTGAAAAGCAAACGAGCAGCGAAATTGAGAGGACACGAAAGAGTTTATGGAAGCAAGACAGTTTAGTGAACTCCTGTTCGGTTCGATGCGAACTCCTGTGGCAATGAAAACGTAGTATAGTACGATGGAAGGCAGCGGACACAAACTCGGAATGGAGAAAGAGGGGGGTTTGACATGAGCGGCCGGGCCACTGAAACCTAAATAAAGTGACTGGAAGTGCATGGGATAAGGAAAATCTGAGAAGTGACTCGACATGCACAACACAAGTCTCAGAAAAACACAGTTGAAAAAAAAAACATGCAATGCGAATGGCGAAACAAAATGAAATGGGCTGCCATCAGTGACGCTGACGGTGGTGCGAGTGGTAAATGGGACCTTCCCATATTCTCTCCCTCCATTTTGTTTTTTATGAGAACGCCTCAGGGCACACGAAAATGGCAACAAGTGGGGAAGTGGTCTTGCTCACCTGCAAGACGAGGCCCAATGTGCCCAGAATGGACTCCGAACCCTCCATCTTTCGAAACGCCATCTGCAACGACGAGGCAATCCAAGCGGCAGCCGTGATTGGGTACACAGCAGCAGCGGGGATCGTTGACTGTTGGGGTCGCAAACAGAGAGAGGGGTGGGGCTCTAAGGCAAGGCACCTTGCTGCGTATGAGGGGGAGGTTCCAGAACAGTTCCCCCAGTCGGCGCTGCAGCGCTGGTTCTTGCACGCCCGAAATGTCTACCGCCTCGCCGGTATCCAGCTGGCGAAGTAACTATC
>JAPMLY010001124.1:87500-128588 GCA_026401115.1 Tetraselmis chui | reverse complement strand
GCGTTGTCGATGTCGACGGTGGCGAGGGATGAGCGCTTGGAATGGCGCATAAACTTGGTGGCCTCCTGCAGAGAGTTAAACATCCCCGCGGGTCTCAGCACGTCGAGTAACCGGCGGTAACGCTCATCGGCCCCTGCGTCGCGCAGACCCCTGTCTTCCTCGACCACTGCTCGCGTCGAAATCGATATTTCAACGAGCTGCCACGAGCTCGGAGAATCCCTCCGCCCGGAAGGCCTGGATGACGGCACAGGCCGTCTTTTAATCGAGCTCTGGAGAGAACGAGCGCGCGGCCTACCTGAATAATCTCACGCAGTCGGTACTCCACGTCGGGCGCTAGGTTCTGTGCCGCCGGCTCCGACAAGTTGGGGATGCCGATGCTCTGCGCTATGATCTGCATCATCAGAGGTTGTAGGCTCATGGTGCTGTCGCCCCCCCGGGGCCACTCCGCGGTAAGGTTGCGATATAAGCGTCAAATTTATGCAAGGCCGGCGGTCGCACTGCGCGTAGCCTGGGACGATGTCGCGCCCGAGATGAGTGGCGGGCAGTCAGGCAGCTACCTGTACGGTACCGTAGTGGCAATCAATGATGATGAGTACAGATACATCAAAAATTTCTTACAAGAGAAAGCAGTGGAGGCCACCAAGCAAGAAAAAGAAAGAAAGGAAGAAAAAACCTAAGCCCGAGGAACAGGAAGGCATGCCACAGCATCAGCACTGCCTTCCTGAAAAGCGTCGCGGAGATAAGAACCCAGAGTGCCATGAAGAGCAGCAGAAAGACGTTGCATGAATTCTCGTCGCACATCCCCCAAAAAACGCCGAAACGGAAGAGAAGTAGATCGACGAACAAAATGCTGCATACGGACATAACTGTCAGAGCGCAAGGAACGAGAGTCAGCGGCCCCCATGCCAGGGAAGCGACGTACAGCCACCAAAATAGCCAAGCGATCGACCAACTCAGCCGCCATCGGCGCCAACCGGCCCCCATCCTCCATGGCGAAGGGGTAGTAGTCATGGACCGACTAAACCGAAGGCGTGCCAAGCAAAGCGGAAGTGCGGAGGTCCGCATCAAGTTTGCCTTGCTGAGCTCCCAATGCAAGGCTGCCAGGGAGTGGAAGGCGAGCACCTATACGAGGAACGTTGGTGTTCGTGCGAGCACTTGTAACCGTCACATCAACAACAAGATGGCGGTGCGGAGCCATGAAGTCCAACCAAACCACATCCCCAGGACGATCACGTGAAGCTCCCGACCGAATACGGCGGACCTCCAACCGCAAGTCCCGGCCCTTAGTAGCCCCCGCTTCAAGCATGAACTCTTCAAGCACGTGGACAATGCGGTCATGGAGTTGAATGATATACCAAGAGCACGGGCACCGGGGGATATGGTCCATGAGCATAGCGGCTGTTGAGCGCTCACCCGACATAAAGATGCCCGATACCGTCGACGAAGATCCATACCCGCGAGATTCTGAAGGGGCCTCATTGCACCGAGGGCATTTTCGAACATGAGCGGCGCGCTCCGCAGTCAAGCCAAGCACCCGGTGGGCTGCCATGAGTACAGATACAGGTAGGGGTCGCGGCGGGAGACATGAATTATATACACCTTTCCCATAAAGTCCGTTACTAGTGAAATAGGGCCTTTCGCGTAGGGCAGGTGTTTACCATGTAGGGTTTCTAGGGTTTAACTGTACTTTAGCTCGTTGAAAAGGCGGGCCGAAACTTGTGTTGACGGTGAAGCTAAGGGGGAAACGGGGCACAAATGGGGCCCGTCACGGCTACGATATGACGTATTAGGGTTTGCGGCCCAACCCCGATTTCGGGGTATACCCTGATTCGGGCGCCCCGGAATTCGGATTTTCCACACTTTGGATCGTGAAAAATCCCGAAATGGGCGACACAACATGCGGTTTTTATGATCCCAGCATGCTGTCCGCAAACATGGGAGCACGTGGGTGTGATGGCATGTGCCGTTAGGATGCTTGACGTGAGTGGGATGGGGGCCGGAAAACCACAGCTTGGGAGGCTTTAAAAAGCCTAACTTCGCCGTACGGTGTCTGATTCGAGCAAAATAAGTCGCAAATGGAAGCCTTTCCCCCAAATAAATATAAGTTAGCAACTGAAATGACGCCTACCGGCCGGTTTTCGCGTCAAATCCGCCGTCCGATGTCATCCAAGCCCTCGTAAAACCAACTAAAGCTTCTAGGGTTTCAAAATCTGCCACATTCGCGCGGGGCTAGCAACCCATAGACAAGTGGTACTCGCACACCCGCTCCGCCAATACACTCAACATTCGGCGCTCTAATTTCTTCTATTGACGGCGTTCCCCATTTCATGCCCCATGATGGCATGGTGCCGTGCCCTTTGCCGCCGGCCAAATAAAGGCCCGTGCTAGGGTACTTTGAACGCTCCCCGCCATTTTTCACGCCCGGCGATGCGCAAGTTTCTAAGGCCAACGATCCGCGCGCTAGGGTGCTTACACTCCAAGTCAGCTGCCCCCCAAGCCCAATAGGCCCCCAGCCCGTGCTACGTGGTGGTATTTCCGGGCACGTGGCAAGAAAAAACAGTGCACACGACATGCCATTCTCGGTGTCGCCGCTTTGTAGACAGCCGGGCGCAACACAGTCGGCGGATACTAGTGCAATTGTGCAAACATGCTGAGAACACACTGTCGAGTAGTCTCCCGGCTTGTCGCGACACTACGTGTACCGAGCCACGCATAGAGGTGTGCATAACCTGCACATGCACGAATTTCGGCCCGCAAAATATGGGCCGAAAATCCAACGTGGGTGCCCACAATATTTGGGGCGTGCCGGTAAAGGTGCTCACGTCAGTGAACAACGCGCCGTGTTGTGGTGTTCGAAAATCATTATTCTACCCCCCAATCGAGTTGCATGGCCATCGCGGCAGTGCGTGGCGGGTAATTGAATACGTGCCGCTAGTAACGGCCTTTATGGGAAGAGTGTAAATGATGATGAGCGCTGACAGACTGCTGGGCGCGCGCGTTCACGCGCGCGGGGGGTGAGGAGAGCCTATTAAAGGGAAGTGGGGAAGTATGGAAGTATGGAAGACTTGCTTATTGAATACTTATCTAAGAAATGAAAAAAATGTTATGGTTTGCGAATTTCGATGAGGTTTGCGAATGCACCTAATCCTTATGTCACTGGCGACGACGTACCAGTATGCACCCGGCGCGAACACCTATGGGTGGAGGGCCAAGACTCCCCCGGAGTCTAGTGTACATATGTGTCCATTAGTAGTCCTACGGAGGGATATGTAAACATCGTCCGTGTGTCACATCCGAGTTGTTATTGACAATAATGAATGAAGAAGAAAAAAAACCGTACACAGTTTTAGGCCGGTTCTTAGATGAACTTTGCCACCATACATCCGTGAACAACGATGGATTACAAGAAGAACAACATGAGGACGGAAAGGGAAAAGGGGAGGGGAATAAACAAAAGATGATTTCCGAGAAAAAATCTTACAAGAAAAAAGCAGCGGAGACCAACAAGCAAAAAGAAGAAAATAGGGAAAAACCTCTTCCGCGAATACAGATGAGATGTTTTTCGAATGTACGTCGGTTTACCCCAGGGTACGTTTTGCCAAATATGTTAGATGGCATGTAATTTGTCCAAAAGACCACCAAGAGCAAGGCATTGGGGAGATCAACGCATGATTATAGGGTTGAAGGTGTGGGTTCGCGCGAAGCCAAGATTGGCTGCGCGCGAAAGCAGAGAGACCATGCTCTTGGCTTATGAGACTTGGGCTAGCTACAGCTTACCGTTGGCGAAGTCATCATGTGGTTGGTTCGTTGCGCCCTATTGCTAGTACAAGTCAGTTGTCATAGAGGTACCTCTCAAAATTACTATTACGCCACCCGTACCTTTTTTGCCACCACCGTCACGCCAAGGTCACGGATCAGCTAGACATAACACAAACATATAGTCAGATTGTTTGAAATCTAGAGATTTGCAAAATTTACTTACATATGTGATAGAACGCACACCCTAGCGGTAAAGCGGTAATGTATAAGCGGTGCGTCTTACCTAGACCTCGAGGTAACCCTCGATGACTGGGGAAACGCTGCGCGCAACGCCCCAAGCCCTGGCCCCCGGCAACACTAGCTAGCGGCAACCCTTAAGCCGGTGCAACCCCCGAGTACTGGCACTCTTTGCTTTGGGCTCGCCCATCTGGCTCGCGCAATTGCAGTCTCGACTCTCGTAGTCGAGCAAGGTGTCAGTTTACATCGTCTCATGCGCACTCGAGCGTAACGAGACACTTCCCCGCGTTCTAAGTCGCCGTTTAACAACATGCAGCCCGAGCAGTCCACCTCCGCGCCTGGAGCTCAGGCTTTACCCGCTGCCATCGATCAACGTACTACCGAATATATTCAAATTGCAGTTTCGGCCCTCGAACTCTGGATTTCTGAGCATATTTAGGCGTCTAACACCGCCTTACTTGCACAGCATCACTGTTTAACATGCATAACCGTGCCCACGAATCAACAACAATTCATTCCCCATGACGCGACCATTGCGATTCAGGGTGGTAAAGCGGCCTAAGGGTCACCTATCGACATGCTTAACGACGACTACGAGCTTCTTGAGCCCGAATTCGTCGACTTCTCCGCGTAAGGAAAAGTCATTCTTGCCGGCCTAGAACGCCCCCCCACGCGACATTGACGAACCCCGCCTCTAGACGCTAAAGGGCGACACGGCGCGTTTCCTTAACGACAAGAGATCTCGAGCGGGGTACGACGAGTACCTCCACATTGGTTGCTATGCCTTCTTCGACAGCTGCGGCAACACGGCAATTGGTGAGGCCATGGACGCGATGTCATACGGTCCTATTGAACCATGCAAACACAGTTAGTGTGGAAGATAACTTACGCAAACGTAGTTACAGTCACAGTCCCGCAAACGGAACAGTTACGGCGACAACCAGCTTACATGCGTGGTGTCGGGACAACAGAAGTGAGAGAGCTGTAGCCTAGCGACAGCTCTGTACCGAGTCAAACAGTTTATCGGTATGTCCGATCTAGACATGTACTAATCATATCTAGAGTAGCTTACAATAGCTATCTGCAACTAATACGTATACGGTATTACTTACAACACTCCCCCTGAAGGTAGCTACGGGATGAAGCGTTGCATTGGGTCTTGTCCTCCAAGGATCGCACTTCGGTGTCTTGCTAGTGCAAGTCCTGGGAGGGGTTTGGTGAGCATGTCAGCTACCATCTGGTCAGTGGGGAGGTACCTCAACTTGATGGTTCCCTGCTCCACGTGGTCTTTGAGGAAGTGCCACTTCAGACCGATGTGCTTAGTCTTCTCGCTGACCAAGGCATTCTGGGAGTATGCAATGGCGCTTTGGTTGTCCTCCCAGATGGTGGTGGTTTCGGTGATGGGGGAGTTGAAGATTTCCCCCATGAGTTGTCGGAGGTGGAGTCCCTCCTTGGTGGCGTCGGCCGCAGAGTAGTACTCGGCTTCACACGTGGATTGAGCCACACAAGTCTGTTGTTTGGACTTGTAACTGACTGGCCCGCGTCCGAGGGTGAAGAGATAGCCGGAGCGAGACTTGCGGGTGCTGCTGTCGTTGGCCCAATCAGCGTCGGCAAAGCCTGTGAGTTGGAGGCTGTGGTCCAGGCCCCCCCCCAACGTCAGGCGCATGTCGATGGTGCCATGGAGGTAGCGGAGGACATTTTTCAGAGCCTGCAAGTGTGCCTCGGTGGGTGAGGCTTGGGCAGAGCCGAGGATGCTCAACGCCGTGGAGACATCGGGGCGTGTACAAACGGCGGCGTACTGGAGGCTGCCCAAGAGGCTGGGGTAGACGTCCTTGGCCACTCCTGTGAGAGAGGGCGAGTTCAAGTGTGCAAGGCCGGCGAGGAAGCCCGGGTCCATCGGAAGGGACGACGGCTTAGAGTCGGACATGCCGTACTTGGCGAGGATGTCGCGCATGTACTTGGACTGGTCCAGCGAGATTGTGCGCGTGGAGCGATTGCGGGTAATGTGCATGCCGAGGAGTTCGGAGAGGTCGCCTAGGTCCTTGATCTTGAACCGTGCTCCGAGTTGGGCTTTGAACGATGCGAGCCAGGTGGCATCATTGCAGGCCGCGGGAATGTCATCGACGTACATGGCGATCATGGCGAAGACGTGGCCGGTGCGAAAGATGTAGATGCACGGGTCGGAGACGCATTGTTGCCATCCATGGTCGACGAGCCACGCACGAAGTAGCATGTTGAACTCGCGGGGGGACTGCTTAAGGCCGTAGAGGCAACGCTTGAGGTGACAAACCTTGGACGTTCCATCGGTGAAGCCGAGGGGCTGGCGGATGTACACATCCTCCCGGATGGGGGCGTAGAGAAACGCTGTGTTGATGTCAAGCTGGCAGAGTTGAAGGTCGCGGGCGGCTGCGATGGTTAGGAAGAGACGCAGGCTGGCCATGCGGATGACCGGGGAGAAGGTCTCCGTGTAGTCCAGTCCAGCGCGTTGACTGCACCCCTTGGCGACGAACCGCGCTTTGAAGCGGGAGACGTCGCCGGCTGTATCCGACTTGACTTTGAAGATCCACATGCTGTTAACGACCATGCGGCCGGGGGGGAGGTCCACAAGGTCCCACGTGCCGTTGCTGATGAGGGAGGAATACTCATGTTGCATAGCGGCTTGCCATTGGGGGGCTTGGGCGCTGTCCAGCGCAGCCCGGTAGGATTTTGGTTCCACACACTCTCGGGCGGAGAGGAGGGCGATGGTAGTAGGGGACGTGCCGGCAGGTGTGTGTGGGGGACCAGTGACAAGGTCGGGGACATGAGGGTGCTCAAAGATGTCCTCTTGTGCTTTGCCTTGTTCATGATCACAACACGCCGTTACGAGGATTGGTGGGTAGTCGGACAAGTGGGCAACCATATCGCCGTAGCGAATGGGATGGGAGCGGAGCCGAGCATGGCGAGGGGCTGCCGGGGGGGGTAGGGGTGTGGGTAATGTGAGGTCAATGGGGTGGGACATGGGTGAGTCAGCGGGTACGTCGTCCGAAGAGTCGGTGATGGCCGAGTCGACGGAGGGTTGTGTGTCGAAGCTTGGGGTGTCTTCCTGAAAGACAACATGTACGGAAGTGGTGATAGGACGCGTTTCCGGATTGTAGACACGATACCCGGGTGCGTCAGGGGGATAGCCCACCATGACGCCGCGAAATGCTTTTTCACTGAGTTTCCGACGTTGTTTGTCGGGGACCTTGGCGAAAACGGCGCAGCCGAAGACGCGGAACTTGGAGGCGTTGGGCGCCGACGACGTAAGGAGTGTGAGGGGGACGCCCCCATTAGGTCCGACCGAGCGACTGTACGTGCGGTTGCGAAGGTACACAACAGTGCTGACAGCGCACGACCACATGGAGTTGGGTACGGCCATGTTGTGGAGCATCGCCGATGCATTGTCCCGGATAGTGCGCCAGGGACGTTAGGCCTTGCCGAGCATGTGGTGGGCGTACGGGGCAGAGAACTGCACCCCGACGCCGAGGTGTGCGCACATCCGGCGAGTGACAGTATCTTCAAACACAGAGTCTGAGTCAAATTTGAGGACCGGTGCGAACGCGCCCGTCTGGGAGTGATGGCGGGCATGCATGTGTTTGATGTCCAAGAGGATGGTTTCCAATTCCGAACATGCGTCGTCTTTAGACTTAAGGAACCGCACCCACATGTAGTTGGTGTGGTGGTCGATGACGAGCAAGCAGTAACGGAGGCCATGTGGGGAGGGGACATTGACCGGGCCCCAGAGGTCAGCGGACAGGTTGAGGAGGGGGTGGGATGGCTTCGCGCAAGCGGCTGTGTTGCGTGGTGCAGCTGTGGCTTTGTGAAGTAAGCAAGAGTCGCAAGAAACTTTGGTTACAACGCTAGTTAACACATGGCTAGTCGGGACACCGTGAGTATGCTAGGCATGAAGGCTTTGCATGTTGAGGTGGCCATATCGACGGTGCCATAGGACGGGATCACACTGGGCAGTAAGGGCAACCTGAGGTGAGGGGTCAAATGCCGCCGGTGCAGATGGGCTTGAAGGGAGGTCCGGCTGGTGGGGAAGGAGGTAGAGACCGTTTCCGGACGGTTCTAGCACACCCATGCCTGTGGGTACCAAAAGCAACCAGTGTCAGAGTTGGAGGGGAATATGAATTCACAGCCGCTGTGAGTTTGCATCCAGCTGACACTAAGTAGTCTGCCGATACGCTGTGCGGAGCGAGATGATAGGTCAGGGGTTTAGAGTGCATACACAATGCGGTGAATGAGCTGGCCAGAGGCAAGTCTGACAGAAAATTGCACTGAGCCACTGCCCTTAACGTCAACGCCGACACCGCCCACGCGAGAGGAAGCGGAGGGGGGCGTGAATTTCACGAAGTCATCTCGGAACGCAGTGAGGTTAATTGAGCAGGCGGAATCAACGACCCAAAACTTTGACAGGTTACGACCCGGGGCGAGGGAAGAGGAGAATGCCACAGAGCTGAATGGGACACTCACCTCGTCGTCAGCGTAGTCATCAGCGCAGTTCTCGAGGGTGGGTAGGCAGTCGGTGGCATCGGCGGGGGCGTCGTCGGCAGGGACGTCGCTCAGCAGCGCAGCGTGAGCAGAGGGGGTGCCGTCGACGGCGCCGTACTTCTGGACTGTCAGCCTACGCTTGGCGAGATTCCATTTAAGGATAGCGTCATCCGTGGCAGTGCAGGCGGACATGAGATGGTTGAGGCTGCCACAAACGCCACACTTGTTGGGTCGATGGCCGCGAGG
Organism: Tetraselmis chui; assembly: GCA_026401115.1. Classification (NCBI taxonomy): domain Eukaryota; kingdom Viridiplantae; phylum Chlorophyta; class Chlorodendrophyceae; order Chlorodendrales; family Chlorodendraceae; genus Tetraselmis; species Tetraselmis chui. The sequence continues at coordinate 119,834 of JAPMLY010001124.1, read as the reverse complement.
ATTACGGTGTGGTGGGCCTTGACCGCGCAGCATGAGGAGACCGAGGTGGTGGGGGTGGATGGCAACGGAGCCATCAACCAATTGGCATGTGTCGTTGTAGTCGTCAAAGGTCTGGCGCATGTAGTGGACATAGTCACTGAGTGACTGACCAGGGCGCTGTCTGACCGTCAGGTTGTCTAGGAGGGACAAGGAGCGAGCAAAAGACCGACAGTCGAGGCGTTCACAAAGGATGTCCCACGCGGCAGCGGCGCAGTCATGGCGTGCTGGAGAAACGCATTTCATCGCTTGGTCAGCGCGCTTATTCGCGCTGGCTGCATGGAGAAGCAGCGTGTAGGCGTAGTGCTGTGCTTGTTCGTCGAGCCAAACGCCGGAGTCGCGTATGGCCAGCTTTGGAATGAGATATGCGGCCTTGATGGAGAGGAAATTAAGGAAGGTCCTCTTCCATTGCTTAAAGTCCGTGGTCGGGCACATGACGGGGACCGACATCTTCATGGACCGGTTGAGGGCGTCCTTGTCGAAGCCGGGGGCTTCGTGTGCCGCCCTGTTGATGACCACCGGGTCAATAGTGGGGCGACGACGGCCACAGGTGGCGGGGTCGCCATGTTGGACTAGGGGAGAGTGCCGGCCATGGAAGGGAGGAGGTGGGCCACCGGGAAAGGGAGAGCGGCCGGCCATGGGACGCGGCGGGCCGTACGAGTGCGGGTGGTCACGGTAGGGGGGGACGAGGTGAGAGGGCGCCTCCGGGATATGAGGGCCGGGGTGGTGAAGGGCATATCCGGCAGGGGGGAAGGGGGGAGGTGGTGGGAGGTGATCAACCCGGATGGCGTGACGCGAGGGGTCGTGGTGCGCATCGGCACGCGAGGGCTCGCGGGGCGCATCGTGACGGCGCTGTGCGACTGTGGGGTCGCCAACAAGAGCTGCATGAGTAGCAGCAGCAAAGACTGTTTCTGCGTCCGGGGGTACGTAACCATGGTGGGGATGTTCAAGCAGGTGGAGGGTGTGGCCGTCGTGGCTGTCCCGGACGGGTTCGATGTGAGCATCGTGGCGGCGCTGAGCTACAGGGGGGTGCGGATTAGCACCCGCAGCAGCAACAGCACCCTCGGCCGACTGCGAGTCGAGACGAGCTGTTATGCGCGCCACTTGCGCAACGAGCAGTGCGAGAGTATCCGGGGGGTGATCGAGGTTGCTCTGGTGAGAGCCTGACTCAGGGGAGTCAGGAGGTGAAACAAGCGGAGTTTTCGGCGCCATTTCGACAGAGGGCGAAAAAGAAAGAGCGGAATTAAAAACAGGCAGCGGTAAAAACCGCTAGCCGGACTCGTGCCTAACAACGGTTTGCAAAGAGACGGCCTTATGCCCGCCGACCCCTCGGCCTGTAGCCCCGGGGTGTCTCATAGCACCTTCTATGTATCCTCCACCCAGTGTGGGGCACAAGTCGAGGCCAAGGCCAGGACAGGTGGAGCGCTGCGCTGGTGGCTGATTCGCTAGGAGAATATAAAAATAAAAAGGTAAGCTACGGCTGGCGTGCAACCTGTGGATGCGTATTCACCCGATGGTGCGCCCCCCCGTTCTCCAGCTTGGACTTGTGTGCACCCTGTCCACACACGACGAGTGCGTCGGTGTGGGTGGCTGGCTATCTCCGTCGGGTGGCTGACTTAAGAGGGGTGGTGGCGGGTTTTAAATTGCAGTTTATACTGGCGATACCGCCGACTACAAGTTGAAAGTACTAGGTGTCTAGATAAACTTGCCTTCTGCGGGAGAGCTGTCGATCGCAGCTCGCCGAACCAGGTTGTCGCGCGTGAGTGACGTGAGGCGAGGGCCCATAACCTATTGAACCATGCAAACACAGTTAGTGTGGAAAATAACTTACGCAAACGTAGTTACAGTCACAGTCCCGCAAACGGAATAGTTACGGCGACAACCAGCTTACATGCGTGGTGTCGGGACAACAGAAGTGAGAGAGTTGTAGCCTAGCGACAGCTCTGTACCGAGTCAAACAGTTTATCGGTATGTCCGATCTAGACATGTACTAATCATATCTAGAGTAGCTTACAGTAGCTATCTGCAACTAATACGTATACGGTATTACTTACAACAGTCCCTCCTTTATTTACGGAGCAAACGGCAGCCGCTGCTCTCATCAAAACGGGCCATCACACCCACGCATCGACGGAGGAGGCCGCCCGTACTCGATTGGGCTTCCTTCGCCTCACCAAGGGTGGACAAGCGAGCTCGGATTCGGACCGAGTGATCACCGAACTCGCCCACGTTTCTTTTTGTCGCCCACGCCCCACCGCGGTCTCCGGCCAGCAAGCTGAGCTGCGCCAAGCGTTCGTCGACAGAACGCTCGAAGTTAGCATGCATGCCGGCAGCAAGGCTACATGTGGAGCAGCGTTCGCGAAGGCAACGCCATATAAGCCACCCGGACATGACGCCAAGGCCAAGAAAGCGGCAGCCGACAAGCGCAAGGCCGCAGTCGCAGCATCATCAACAGCAGCAACAATTGCTACCGGTAATGAGCTAGGCGACGAGTCCAAGCCACCCACGAGGAAGTGATGGTGTGGCCCGCCGCGCCGATTCTTGCTCTCCGTCATCCAACTATACGCGTCACCGAGTGCAGCAAAGATGGCGGGAGTGGGAACATATCGGCGCCAGCGGTCAAGTCGTGAGTTGGATCCGCCATGGCGTGCGGGTCAAATTCAAAGTCGGCCTATGTCCCAAACCCTTCAACCACGGGGTTTGCATGAAGGACACCACCCAGCCTCAGCTCGACTTCTTGGCTACGGACCTGCCACAATTCGAAGCATGCGGAGCATGGGAGTGCACCTACAACACCCACTACTGTTTGCACAAGCATTCCGTTGCCTACCGCTTATGTACAAGGTAGCTATTTGTCATCATAGGACTTAGTGTTATGCTAATAGCGGTACTCTACTATTCCCTATTAGTGGCGGTCGGCCGGCCCTGCCGGTGCCTTCACCGACTGCCATCACTTCTCGAGTCACCACACCCGGCCCCCTTGTGGGGCCAGCACGACCTACGTGTAACTATCCGTTCCCGATTCCGACAAGTTATTGGCGGCCCTCCACCAAGTTACACTATAGAAGAGCGTGTGTAAAGCGCTCGGCGCCGCGCTAGCCCTACTTACTCCCACGTAAAAAAGAGTAGAGCGTGTATAAAGCGCTCGGCGCCACGCTAGTAATCCATCGTCCAACCGACACGACGCTTCGCCTTCGAGCTGGTTGTCCGGGACTGTCCTACCATCTCCCACGTAAAAAGGAAGAGCATGTGTAAAGCGCCCGGCGTTACGCTCGTCCCACGAAATTTTCAGTCTCACCTAGCCTTCAGCCTACCGATGCTCTCGACCGGATATGGTTGTTTAAAACCGACCCGCAAAAATTCGGCCAGTGCGTACTTTAATTAGTATTGTTATTGTTTTCTCCCGAGGAAACGCCGCAACTCTCACCTAACTTATCGGGGAGCTTACCTTTCCCACGGCGAAAGGGGGAGTCAACACGAGCAGCGCCCGTCTATGCTTTTGCGTGTCTACACGCTCCTAACATCCATGTTGGCTTTGCTTCTTCCTCGCCGGTCGCTCTCATGCGTCGGCTAATTCGCCCGTGGACAGTTTTCCCGCTACATGTCAAACTAGCACATTACGTAGAACACTTGGAACCGCTTCATATCGGCAACTCGCCGGTAGCGGCACGTTCCATTGAGCGCATGTCGCTACACCTACCCGGCGTGAGACACACGCTACAAGCACTACACCTTCGATCAAGATGGCACCTTCCTCGACGCAAGCTAGGACGACGTCAAGACCTTGGCTACCTTGAGGGGGGTGTTAGCACTAGCATCCCGTTGCCTAGTGCTTATGTACAAGGTAGCTATTTGTCATCATAGTACTTAGTGTTATGCTATTAGCGGTACTCTATTCCATGCTGGTGGCGGTCGGCCGGCCCTGCCGGTGCCTTCGCCGGCCGCCATCTCTCTCTTCTCACTTCTCTAGTCATCACACCGGCCCCCTTCTGGGGCCGGCGCGACCTCCGTCTAACTTTCAGTTCCCGATTTAGATAGCTACATCTCCCTCATGTTTCTCGTCCCCAAGCCCGGCGTCAACAAGTGGTCTCCGCGAACTCAACAGCTACTGCGCGGAGTTCAACATGTCGTGCGAAACCCTCAAGCACCTCCGCCATCTCTCAAGCCCGGGCGACTACTTCATCTCGCTCGACCTAGCGGACGGCTACTACACGCTCTGCATCCGAGAGGAAGACCGCGACTTCTTCACGGTTAACTATTGGGGCGAACTCAGGCGCCTCGCGTGCTTCCCGATGGGTTGGTCCGGCTTCGCCTACTACTTATGCAATCTATCGCAGACGTTCACCAACTACCTCCGGCGTCCAGCTACGCCCCCGACCGTAAGGACGGCGACACCCCGCATACCTTCGAGACGATTCTTGCGCAACATCCGTTGGCGCGGGATTCGACTTCTACCCTATATGGACGACTTCATGTTCATGGCCCACTCGCGCGAAGCATCACTACTCCTACGCGACCGCGTCGAGGAGTTGCTGCACCGACTCGGCCTCCAACGCAACCCCAAGAAGGGCGGAAGGGCCTATGGGAACCCAGATATGTGGGTGACCACCTCGGCCTCACAATCGACCTCTAGAACGGCGAATTTCGAGCCCCCATCGACAAACTGCATACCCTCTCCAAACAGACTTCAGCACTACTCGGCCGCGCGGCGAGTACCGCCCGCAGGCTACCCGCCACACAGCTAACCGCTTTCGTAAGGAAGGCTCAGTTCCTCTACCTCGCCATCGCGCAAACACCCTTTTCTACGCAAACGACTAAAATTAGTCGGTTCTAGCTGTAGAGATTGTTGATGCTTTGGCATTCCCTATTCCTGCTTATTCCTTATTTTCCTTGGGCTAATAGTTTTTCCACGTATCCTTCCTTCTTTTTGCTCTGCAGTCTCCGCTGCTTTTTCTTGTATAAATAACAATATATTTATAATGCTTCTCAAATAATCGCAGCGGCTGCGAATTGGAGAACTCAAGAGTACCGTACCTGTACCAGGCACATAGTATTTATTCCAGCATTATATTGCTGCTCTGCGCCTCAGCGTCTTGTTGACTGCTGAACGGCGTTTATCAGGATATCGCGACGAAACCGAAGTTAATAATCCCTTCCCCCCATTGACCTAGCCGTTAAATGCACTGGTGTATACACGCGGGTAATATTTTTTTCTGCGGAGGGGGGTGATGAAGAGGGGGATGTCCAACGCGTCGTTTGATCATGTCGGCGAGGGGTCGGCGATGTCGCTGGCCCAGTGCGGCCTGGCCGACCTCCCGGCAGGGCTGGACCCTATGTTGACTGCTCTGGACGCCAGTGGCAACGTGCTGACGTCGTGTCAGGCGCTAGCACCTCTCACTCACCTCGTCCGCTTGGATCTCAGCGACAACCAGCTGGGCCCGGGGCTTGGCGGAGCGCTCGCGTCTCTCCCCTCGCTGACGGCGCTGAGCTTGGAGCGCAACCGACTGGCGCAACTGGCGGGGGAGCTGCAAGGGTGCCAAGGCCTGGTGAGGCTGAACGTCGGTCGCAATCGATTGAGGTCGCTGGAGGGGCTGTTTCCCGAGGGTGAGTGGGGAGGGAAGCTGCAAGAGCTCCGCCTCTGCCACGCTGTCTCGGGCAGCCGCCGACGGGAGCTGCCGTTGGAGTTGTGGACCCTCACCCGCCTCACCCTATTGGACATACGCTTCAACGAGCTGCGCACCCTGCCGCCAGACGTGGCGTGCCTCACCGCGCTTGAGGTACCCTGAATCCCTCGCTACCCCCCACCTTCTCTTACTGCTATTGAGTGATATTGCATTTTTGCGTTTTCCAACAACACACCAACTTGCCTATCCCTTATTCCTGCGCCTCTGAGAGGGCCTCTTTGGGGGTGAGCCTGCTTGCCGGAGAATTTCATATCCAACTGTTGGTCGTCGTGTAGCTGGTGTGTTAAGGGATAATGGGTGCGTCAGCAGATGACTCACTATTTTTCATGCATGTGTGCGTGTGTGCGTGTGTGTGTGTTGGGGGGATAGGCGTTGCTTATGGGCGGAAACAGGGTGCAGGAGTTGCCAGTCGAGGCCATGGTGCGCGGCCTGGGGTGTTTGCGCCTGCTGGACTTGTCGCCATGGCACCGACTCCGCGACGTGCACGCCACGGAGCAAACACTGCGAACTGCCTTACCCGAGTTGGAGGTCCTGCTCAGCGACCCGCCTGCCGACCCGACTGTGCAACAAGTGGACACCGGGCCCGCCCTACCCCCACAGGGTGCCGATCCATCGATGGAGGCGCAGCTGATGCCGCTGAGCACTCCCACTCTGCACGCCCGCCTCCTCACCGTGTTTGGGCTCCGCATGCCGCACGGTAGCAGCGCCCACCACCGCCGAATGGTGCGTATCCCTATTTAATAGCATACCCTATCATGTCATGTCATGGCACGTTCGTTGCCACATGAGGGCCACCTATCACGTTGTCTGTGGAAAGCAAATGAACCTTTCACAATGGATTGAGCCACTCAAACCACTTCGAGACGGAAGGGATAGCGTCTCCCCAAACTCTGAACGTCCAATCACGGAGTGTGCTCCCTGAGACAGTGGCCAACCGTGTGCCTGTTCAATGTTTTGATGTGCATTCTGGGACAGCTGCTGCGCAGGCTGTGCGAGTGTCATTCTGGGCGGGGGCCGCGTGTGGAGCGACGGATAACTGGCTTCCCCCTGCCGCCAGCCCTCGCGGGTGCGTTGCTTGAGGAGCTGACTGCTACGTCCTGGCCTCGGCCTCGGGAGCGCGGGAAGGTCGCTGCTGGCGAGTACCTTACTGTGTCGCCGGCCAACGCGGGGCGGCACCCTCGTCTATGGGCGCTCGCCGCCGAGACGGTTGCCGTGTTGGATCCATCCTTCGCCTACACTGCCATAGCCGCCACAAAAAACTTCTGCGGCAGCCCGCACATCGACACGCACGACGTCGGCTACCAGTGGGCGCTCTCCCTGGGCACCTTCTCCGGCGGAGGGCAGCTTTGCCTTGAGGTCGCCCCCGATGAGGCAAGTTCACCCCCTGTAACGCATGTCCCTCCCCATGTCCACGGGCAGGACAGAGACATTCGCATGGCATTGGAAACCAGCCCACGCGTTCATGCACATGCGCAAGGACAGTCACATTTTCCCTATTTTACAGTGTTTCACACTTTGCCATAGAGATTCCTATTATTCATGCAGAATCATACTATCTCTCTCTCTCTATCGGGGGTGAGCCTGCGTGCCCCACCTTCTCCCTCTCTCCCTCCACACGCTAAACCCCCCCCCCCCCCCCCCCCCCCCCCCCCCCACACACACACACACGATTGAAGAGTGTACGGAGGGGTGTGTCTCTTCTTGGAGTCGTGCTTAGACTTGCCTTGCGTGCGGTTGTTCAAGGTGGCGGTCATCGACACCCAGGCGCGCGCGGCGAAGGTGGACGGCCGCTTTGTGCATTGGGTGCGCGGTTACCTAGGCGACCGGTTTTCGCTCATTTTCTTTCGCACTCGAGGTGCCGCTGACCCAAAGGCGGCCGCGGTGCTCCTCCCTCCGCTGAAGGACGCTCCGGGGAGTTGAGAACGAAACAAGATCAAAGTGCTTGCCACACGTCTCTGAGGGTTCACTTCCAAGTGGGCGGGGGCTCGTCATGACGTTATCTTACCGCTTGATGTGGCACTCTACCGGCTGCTTCGAGTGTCACGTTTCGACGGGGCCGCGAGGCCACCCCTGCTCCGCCTACCCGCCTCACTAACGCCGAGTCCGATATATTGCGGTTCATTTGCTCGTTCCCAGTACCAGTGGCGCGCCCGTTCCGCTGGACGCCAAGCCACCTCGCTCCGCGCCCTGTGACCGTACGCCCACGCTGTGACCACGTCGGCCGAGCGCCCGTGCTCGCTTTAGCGAGTTTGGACGTCTTGTCGAAGGTCGGCTCGAGCGGTATCCCGTGCTCTTGTAGCGCCGCGGCGCATTCTCCCATATTGCGGAATATTTCCGCCAGCGGCCGTAGCATCTGCTTTGTTCGGCCGGGCGTGTAGGCGAAGCTCGCGTCCACGCCCAACCACGCGGTCACCCGGGACATACTGCCACGGAAGTCCGTCTCCAGCTCCCTGTATGTGACCAGCAGATACTCCTGCCCCGCCAGCCCCCCGCGCAAAAAGGCGTACCACCTTATATACTGTACCACCTGGGTATAAAGCGACAAGTAAATGTGAGGAGAGTGGGGGCGGGCTGAGGAGCTGCACGATATACCTATGGGCTTTAAAACAGGTATAGTTCGAACAGGAAACCCTAAACAACACTTCACCGAGACAGTAAATATCGCGCACTAGCGCCACGGGGGGTCGCCCATCCTACCTGATTAACTGCCGAAGTTGGGTTGTAGGTGACCTTGTGCTCCGTGGTGGTGCCGCCCCAGTTGCCGGAGGACTGTGCGGCGGCGATTGAGGCCAGCATTCCGAGTAAGTCGCTCCGAAACAGAACGATCTTTTTAATCGTCGTGTCGTTGAGCAAGTGGTACTTAACGGCGGCGTGGGGTAGGTGACCGCGCTGCAGTTTGAAGCCGACCGCCTTGGTGCCAGGGAGCGTGGCGTTCCAAATTGACGATAAAAATGTGCCCAAGTTGGCCCGCCGGCTGTTTTGTAGTGCCCGGCGCTCATCCGTGCTGATGGGCGGGGGCGGGAAGAGGTGCCGAGCTTTAGGGTCCATGTTGGAGTTAACAGGCTGCAGCAGCTCGTGGTGGGAGAAGATCTCAGGGTGCTGACTCAGGCTGGTCGCCAGTAGCGTGGAGCCGGTGCGGGCAGAAGAGAGAATTACGTACCGCGTTGGCCATACCTGCTCCGCGTCGACCGCATTCAACAGCACCACGGTGGCCACTGCAACCAGATAGAAATCAGGCCGCCCGAAGTTTGGAGCAGCTGAGGTAGCGCGCGTCATCGTTGTCTTAGTTCTCTTAGGAGCAAGCAAGATGAGCGGCAAGTTGACATTCCTTATCGGGAATGCACGGAAGCGAGTAGCGACGTTGGGAGTTGAGACGCTTGATCATTTATATTATATGAGCAAGCTTCAAGTTCGTCAGGACGTCGCCGACTTCAGGGCGCGTGCTGGCGCGCGCGTGATGAGGAGAGCGGAGTTCCCCTCCAAGGACGGATGGGAAGAAGATTTGCTTACAGTCCATAGTCTTTGCGAAGCCTTGCAGGAGGGCAGTGCTGATGCTGTGGCGTGCCTTCCTGTTCCTCGGGCTTTGGTTTTTTGCCCCTTTCTTCTTGTTTTTGCTTGGTGGTCTCTGCTGCTTTTTCTTTTAAGAATCATTACAGTACTTAGTTATGGAATAGATGACGAAAAAAGAAAGATTAGATTTGTTATGGGAGGAGAGGGAAAAAAAGGAGAGACGAGATGGAGAGGGAAGGGAACAGAGTGAGAGAGAAGACAGAGGGAGGGGAAGAAAGAGAAAGTGTGGAGGGAAGGGAAGCGAGCAGAGGCAGGGGGAGAGGATGAAGGGAGGGGAAGGGAGGGAGGAAGCGGGGGGGGGGGGTGGGGGGTAGATAAGGCGATGGATAGAGAGGTAGATATAGGAGAGAGAAGGAGAGTGTCGTATTTTGCTTTGAGCACAAACTGCGTAACAATTAATTATGACTAATGCAGAAAGAATGCGCGACGAGAGCATAATTGTTTTGCAATGTATATGAATGTAATGGAAATGAGATAGAACATAAAAGTGATTTGTCTCCTCCCTTAATTGCGCTTCCTCAAGTAGCCTAGCCTAGCTCGTCTTTGGTTTTGAAGCGTCACGCAGCCCTCGAAAGCTCGTGTCATGTGACGTATTGTTTGTCGTCTCGGACAAACGTGATCCGGTGCGTCTTGACGCTTAGTTAAATCGCACCGGTAAGCACGCTCGTATAGTACTAGGAATTGAGCTAATTACTGTGGTTGTATAAGTGCGAGTGTACACTTCCTCGCGGAGAGTACAGAATACAAGTAGCAGCGATACGTAGGAGTCCTCTAGTAGAGTCGTATGTAAAGTCGTAGTAAGGAAAGTAGTCCTTATTAGGAAAGTAGTACTCACCACATTTGTACCCCCCTTTACACTCTTCCCATGAAGTCCGTTATATTACTAATGAAATATGGCCTTTCGCGTAGGGCGGGTGATTATCATGTAGGGTTTCTAGGGTTTAACTGTTCTTTAGCTCGTTGAAAAGGCGGACCGAAAGTTGTATTGACGGTGAAGTAAAGGGGGAAGCGGGGCACAAATGGGGCCCGTCACGGCTACGATCTGACGTATTAGGGTTTGTGGCCCAACCCCGATTTACGGGGCATACCCTGATTCGGGCGCCCCGGAATTCGGATTTGCGCACTTTGGCTCATGAATACTCCCGAAATCGGCGACACAGCATGTTATTTTTATGATCCCAACATCTTGTCCGCAGACATGGGAGCACGTTGGTGTGTTGGCATGTGCCGTTAAGATGCTTGACGTGGGTGGGATTGGGGCCGGCAACCCACAGGTTGGGAGGCTAAAACAAGCCTAACTTTGCCGTACGGTGTCCAATTCTAGCAAACTAAGTCGCAAATGGAAGCCCTTTCCCCAAGTAAGTTTGACATGCCTTGTGTCGAACGTATCGGCCGATTCTCGCGTCAAATGGGGCGTCCGATGCCATCCAGGCCCTCGTACGGCCAACTAAAGTTTTCAGGATTTGCCACATTCGGTCAAATCTGCCACATTTACGTGGGGCTAGCAAGCCCTAGACATATAGTGCCCGCACATCCGCTCCGCTAATACGCTCAACAATCAGTTCTCTAATTTCTTCTATTCACGGCGTTGCCCATTCCATGCCTCATGATGGCACGGTGCCGTGCCATTTGCCGAAGGCCAAATAAAGGCCCGTGCTAGGGTACTTTGAAAACTCCCCGCTACTTTTCACGCCCGACGATGCGCAAGCTTCTAAGTCCAGCGACCCGCGCGCTAGGGTGCTTACACTCCAAGTCAACCGCCCCTCAAGCCCAATAGGTCCCTAGCCCGTGCTCCTTGGTTGTATTTCCGGGCACGTAGCAAGAAAAACCTGTGCACACGACATGCCGTTCTCGGTGTCGCTGCTCGGTAGACGGCCGGGCGGAACACAGTCGGCGGACACTCGTGCAATTGTGCAAACATGTTGAAAACCCAGTGCCGAGTAGTCTCCCGGCTTGTCGCGACACTACGTGTACCGAGCCACGCATAGAGGCGTGCATAACCTGCACATGCACGAATTTCGGCCCGCAAAATATGGGACGCAAATCCAACGTGTGTGCCCACAATAATTGGGGCGTGCCGATAGAGGTGCTCACGTCAGTGAACAACGCGTCGTGGTGTGATGTTCGAAAATCATTACTCTACCCCCCAATCTAGTGGCACGGCCATCGCGGCAGTGCGTGGCGGGCGGTATTTAAATGCGTGCCGCTAGTGACGGACTTTATGGGAAGAGTTGACAAATAGTCGAGAATTAACCTCATGCCAACCCTATGACTAGCCCCATTTCAATCGTAGTAGGTCTTCGGCTCCACTTGACTAAGTCACAGTGGGAAATTCGCGTAGGGTGCGTTGTTCTCATGAAGTCCGTGTACTCTAGTCTTTTGGCGAATTCAAGCATTATGTGTGTCCAGAAAGTCATGTAACGCATTTGTACGTTGAACTTCATTTAAGTGATGCCAAACATGTGGAATTTGCTCGTCCTTGAAATGGGTATAGAACAACACGTACTTCCCACGACGTTCAGAAACAATGTCGATCTTTACATCTAGCAAAGACTTTGGCAATGTCGTACTCATCGCCGTAATAAACATTCTTGATAGGAACAAAAGGTGGTTAAGTAGCAGTAGGACATGGGCAAAGCTGGATTGTTGACATGGCATGAAACATCGCATGTAGTCGAACATTGTATGGTAATTCCATTGTGTTAATGTTCGCTCCAATTTTCTCTAAAATCGTTAACGAGCCCAACTATATGTCCTCGAGCTTTCCATTGAGTTGACGACGTAGAAAGAGGCCCTTTGTAACAACCGAAACCTTGTCACATAAGAGGAAATGGGGATTTATCGACGGCTGCGGACGAGCTGGCGTTTCATCCTTGTGCAAACGTAACACATGTGTAACCAATTTGTGCGCTTCACGTAAACTATGAGAACGCTCCTCGGCAGCCACTGAAACTTGAATTGGTGGTCGCATGGGTAGCAGTAAGTCATGAGAGAAGCCAAAATTCGCCTCAAACGGGGTGTGTTCAATTCCCAATGCTTGATTAGCGTTATAGGCGAATTCTACTTGCGGTAATTAAGTAACCCAATCACTTATATCGTAACATGTAAAACCCGCAAAAGTTGTTGAAACGTATAGTTGACCCGCTCATTTATTCCACCAGTTTCCGGATGTCGACTTGAAGACATGATGTTAAACTTAGTTGCTAAGCGTCTCCAAAGTATCCGCCAATAAGCGCTAACAAAACGTGGATCTTTGTCGCTTACCAACACAAGCGGAAGTCATGCAAACGGTACACACCTTGTAGAAAATTTTATCAATTTCCTCTCTTGTAACGTCCTCTATAGATGGAAAGAAGTGCGCCATTCGCGTCAAGTGGTCGACAACCACCAAACACGGTGAACTTACGCTCACACGTAAGTAAGTGGGCCAAAAAGTCAAGTCCAACAATGTGCCATGGTCGAGGCGGACCATGAAACGGATCGCATATGAGCTCGCTCTTTGGCGCATCGGCAACCAACACATATGTGACAATAATAATTATTGACGTCATTTCAAATGCGGTGGAATTCGACGCACCGAGTCGGAATTCGACGAAGGTTGTTGTTCAACACCCACATATAGACCATCCCACTCCCGACCGTGAGCTGCCACTTCACGCATACTACTCGAAAGCTGAACGAAATCTCGCATCCGCTCCTACCTCAACTCCACATCGTGCCCCGGCCTTCTAATATCATGTAGACTACCCACTATGATCAGTGGATTTAAGTCCGCCGGCGCTTACCGCAACACCGGACAGAAGGGGTCATCCGCCGACAACGGGCTAGCACGGCGCCGCATGCACACATGACGCAACGTAAACCCCCAAGCCGTTGCTCGGATCATGCTTTCAACCCATGCATTGACCGCCCCCGACACAACATCCCTTCCCACCACCCTTCCCATATCGCCCCATGCATGCTATCCCAAGGACCTCCCGATCTAAAGCGCTACTTCTACGTCGGACCCCAAGGACCACTAATGTGGTCGGCCCGCTCCCTCACACAGTAAGGCATATAGTTAGTTGCACCCAACGTGTGGCGGTTAGACTTAGGAAAGCTAACTACAACCACAGCTTTGTTATGTTTTGTTCTATCGCTGCTCAAGTGCTAGGTGGAAGTGCAGATGGAGAGAAATTGAGAAGATGTCTCATTGTTGGTACTTTAGCAATATATTGTAATTGAACGAAGGGAATTGTTAAATGGTTTAGTCACCTCCCTCTACAACACCAAGTTTAAATAGCTTTCCGCCCAAATAGCTTACGCCTCGTCACAGTGGCTTACGTGTTTGGCGTTGGGGCTTTCCAACCGTCGTCAACAGTCTAGCGACGCGGCTCGTCTAGCCTGGGGAATCACATTCTGCATTGGAAACCTTGTTTGTTGGCGCGTCATCTGGCTAGTTAGATTTATTGTGCGTACATGTACGTACTGGGAGGTACTGGAAGTACAGTACGCATGTGAACCCTTGCTAAATTGCAGTTGCGACGTACCCACGCTGTACGTCCTTCCGATGGAAAAGCACGAATCAGATTTAGTAGCGAGTACATGTACAATGTATTGCAATGTACTATTGCATGCATGATTGTACTCGTCACACAATGTCCCCTCCCGATAGCCTTCGCCGTTGTACCCGTCCCCATCGTCCTAGCTTTAAAATATTGCTTCCCTTTACGTGCTTTCCCGCCACAATATTGCAGAGTCCACCCCATGCGCCGTCATGTAGTCCGAAAGTTAATATTTCTCCGGAAAATTTTTACATGATTGTTTCTTCTCCTTCCCAAACCATTTTCCCGATCAGCACCATACGACCTTTCCCTCTCCCCCACGCTACTATCTTACCCTAAATTACACTAACTTATTGCTACCCGCACATGTTGCCTGGCATGTCGCGCTACCCCGTACCATGCTCGTCTTCTTTTGCCCGGATTCGCCGTTCGCCGACCGCGACACGACATTCGCCGATAACCCATGCCCCCCTAGCCCAATGCCACTAGCAGACACCACCACTCCCACCACCTCAACCCCCCCAACTAACATTTCCGTCGACGGCCGTTCTCCCCCGCCCCCTATATTCATCCCCCGCTTCCGTCGATGTGTCCCTCCGCCTTTTAAATTCCATGATCGAACAACTCACAAGACCTAATCCCCCGACACTCACACCCACCCTCGCTTACCTATTGCAGACCCATGCGCACTCCCCCCCCCCCCCCCCCCCACTCTCTAATTTTCACGCACTACACACAGACTCGACCATCGCCGCGATATAAAAAACTCTTACTCTCCAAAGATTCACGTGCACGAAATACTCTAGCCGAAAATCAATCCGTTCATCCATTCCCTCGAGTACCTACCCGCCAATGCAACGTCATCCATCACTTCAAGACACATTCTTGCGGTCCCGTACCCACAATCCCAACACCACACGCACTACATGTATCCTCCCGTTCTCACACCCCCCACCTTCTTTAGGCATGCTCCGATGCTTTTCTTGGAATCCCCAAAGCACATGGAATACTGTTTACATATCCCTCCGTAGGACTTCTAATGGACACATGTGTACGCTAGACTCCGGGGGAGTCTTGGCCCTCCACCTATAGGTGTTCGCTATAGGTGTTCGCCGCTCAGTCGCGATGCGATGCGATGGGTTCATATGCACAATATGTTCCTATCGGGTACCGACTTTTGGCGGTACTTGGATAAGGCGTACACCTCCGTTCCGGGAAGCGGCGGTTCTATCCCCCTTCATGCCATTCCGTGTGTACATGGATTAACAGGTTATGGGCCCTCCGCGTTTACGTGGGGTTTACTAGGGCACCGGCCGGAGTTTGTCCATTAAGGGGGAGTGTTTACATATCCCCCCGTAGGACTTCTAATGGACACATGTGTACGCTAGACTCCGGGGGAGTCCTTGCCTTCCACCTATAGGTGTTCGCTGTAGGTGTTCTCCGCTCAGTCGCGATGCGATGCGATGGGTTCATATACACAATATGTTCCTATCGGGTACCGACTTTTGGCGGTACTTGGATAAGGCGTACACCTCCGTTCCGGGAAGCGGCGGTTCTATCCCCCTTCATGCCATTCCGTGTGTACATGGATTAACAAGTACACATATGGTAAGAGTATTGACGGGCGTTAGACAACAATCGGTCCAATTCACCGATATTGTTGTAATACAATTTCAATTTCATCAATTGTTCCATTGATGGGTTCGTTGGAGATCTCCCGCATAAGCTGGCGAAGATGGAGTCCCTCCTTGGTGGCGTTTGTTGTAGAGTAGTACTCTGCCTCTCGGAATGGACGACGTAGGTATGTTGCTTAGTCTTGTAGCTGACATGGCCTCGACCGATTGTAAATACATAGCCCGAACGGGACTTGCGCGTGCTATTGTCGTTGGCCCTATACGCATCCGCGAAGCATGTAAGTTGGAGACCGTGGTCCGCACTCCCTCCCCCCCCCCCCCCCCCCCCCAAACGCCACGCGTACGGCAATGGTCCCATGAAGGTAGCGTACCGCCTTATTCCGTGCCTGAATGTGAGCCTCCGTAGGGTGTGCTTGAGCGGAGCCAAGGATGCTCAAAGCCGTGGGAACGTCAAGGCGCTTGCAGACAACGGCGTATTACAGGATGCCCATAAGGCTGGGATAGACGTCTTTCGCCACCCCCGTGAGGGGAGGCGAATCCATGCGCGCGAGACCGGACAAGAAGCCATGGTCCATGGGTAGAGACAATGGTTTACAGTTTGTCATGCCGTGCTTGGCAAGGATATCCCTCAAGTACTTCGATTGGTCCAACGAAATAGTACGGACGGACCCTTCGCGAGTAATGTGCATGCCCAATAGTTTAGAGAGGTCACCCAAGTCCCTGATTCTGAACATGGCGCCAAGCTACGCTTTGAACGAAGTCAGCCAAGCTTTGTCATTGCATGCGGCGGGAATGTCATTCACATAGAGGGCGATCATGGCGAAGATGGTATCGGTTCTAGATATATATATGCATGGGTCCAAGATGTAATGTTGCCAGCCATTGTCGGCAAGACAGTCCCGCAGCATGGTGTTGAATTTGTGGGGTGACTGTTTGAGTCCATAGAGGCAGCGCTTGTGGTGGTATCCTTACCTGTGCCATCCGTGAAGCCGAGGGATTGACATATGTACACATCTTCTTTGAGGGGGGCATATATGAACGCGATGTCGATGTCAAGTTGACTGAGTTCGAGGTCCATGGGGGCTGCAGTGGCAAGGAATAGCCGGAGACTAGCCATTCGGATGACGGGGGATAAGGTCTCTATGTAGTCGAGACCCGCGCGTTGGCTGCAACCCTTGGTCATGAAATGGGCTTTGTAGCGAGAGAAACACCTATGTGTCCGACTTGATCTTGAAGATCCACATGTTGTTGACGACCACTCGGTCCGCGGGGAGATCGACGAGTTCCCACGTGCCATTGTCCATGTGGGTGGTATATTGATGTTCCATCGTTGATTGCAATTCCGTTGCTTGCGCACATGATAGGGCAACAAGGTACGATGTCGGGTCGACACAATCTTTGGCCGAAAAGAGGGCAATGGCGTCGGTCGATGCGCCCGTAGGGAAATGGCGGGGTCGAGTAATCAACGTCACCACGTTGAGCTGTTCGACAATGCCCTCTTTGGCCTTACCTTGCTCAAAATCATAGCACGCGGTGACAAACATATGAGGATAATCGGATAGGTGAGCCACTACTTTCCCGTAGCGAATGGGGTGCGGCCTGGGTCGGTGTGGGCGTTTTGCATGAGTTAGCGCGGGGGGGGGGGGGGGGGGGGGGCATCGTCGGCATCATGTGTGTCAAGATCAAGAGACTGTGACTGGGGTACATGATCGTGGTCACTGTCCGTATCTAAGACTTCATTGATATGTGAGTCAATGGGCGTTGATGCTCCGGAGCATGGAACTTTCTCATGGAAAACACCACGGACCATGACATGGACATGGACATGGACATGGACAACAAGCATGGGACTTTCTCATGGAAAACAACATGGACCGATGTTGTGATGCGGCGCGCAACCGGGTTGAAGACACGGTACCCATGCGTGTCACGTGGATAACCAATCATGACACCGGGGAACGCTTTTCTGCCCAGCTTGCGACGTAGCTTGTCAAGCACTTTCGCGAAGATACTGCGTCCGAAGACACGGAACTTGGACGCGTCGGGCACTGTGGACGTGAGGAGGGTGATCGGAACGCCACCGGAGAGACAAACTGCGCGGTTGAATGTACGGTTGCGGAGGTACATAACAACATTGACCATGCATGACCACATGGGATTCTGGACGGACATGCAGTGAATCATCGCAAATGCATTATCCCAGAGTCTGCGCCATTAGCGTTCTGCCTTGCCGAGCAGGTGGTGGGCGTATGGGGCTGAGTATCGCACAGCAACACCCAACCGACCACACATTTGACGGGTCACGGTAGCCTCAAAAATCGAGTCCGAGTATAATTTCATAACATGTGCGAAAGCACAGGACGAAGAGTGGTACCGTGCGTGCATGTGGCAAATTTCTAGCGGGATGGACTCGAGTTCCGAGCACGTGTCATCTTTCGACTTAAGAGACCGCACCCACATGTAGTGGGTGTGGTGGTCAATAACAAGCAGACAATAGCGTAAGCCATGAGGGGAGGGTACATCCATTGTACCCCATATATATGAGAAAAGAATCATGAGGAGGCGCGCAAGCTTAGGATAACCGAATGAGTTGCGGGGCGCAACGCTGGAATTGTACAACCGACATGAATCGCAAGAAAATTACTTAACCCGGTAACGCCGGATTCGTTGGAATATCGTGGGCATGTTGTGCGTGAAGGCTCCGCATGTTTAGGGGGCCAAAGTGGCGGTGCCTCAAGTATGGATCTCATTGGGTAGTGAGGACAACACTAAAGTATATCACGGCTGAGCTATCCGTTGGGGGCCGTTCCTCCGGCGGGGTCTTGTGGCTCAGTAGGTAGCAGCCGTTGCCCGACGGTTTCAGCACACCTATTCTTGTGAATACCACGAGCAACCCATCATCATAGTCAACTGGGAAATGAATTTACATCCGCTTTGGGACTGCATCCCACTGACACTAAGGAGGCGACCGATTCTTTGTGTAGAGCGAAACGACAAATCGGGGGTATACAACGCATATATTGTGCGACGGATAATTTGGCCATGCACAAGGGGAACGACAATTTGAACTGTGACGCTGTCCTTAACGTCAACCCGACATCACTTACACGATAATGGTCCGAAGGCGGCTGGAAAGTGACGACGTCGCCGCGAAAAGCTGTCAAATTGATCGAGCATGCTGAGTTTACTACCCAAAAGTGCGAGAGGTCACGGCCGAGGGTGAGATATGATGATAACGCAACATAGCTGAAAGAGACACTCGCTATGTGTCTTCATATTCGTAAGTGCACTCCTCAAAAACGGGCATGTCGAGACAAGCATGCACACGGGAGTCGTCATATGAGACGTCACTCAAGAGGACAACGTGTGCATGGGCATTCCTGCCGGGGGTGCCATATTTTGGACGACCATCTTGCGTTTTGCAAGAGTCCACTTTAATAACACTGCGTCATCCGAGGCAATAGAGGACGACATGATGTGGTCTAGACTGCCACACGCACTGCACTTGTTGGGTAATAAAGTAATAAAGAACAAGCAGGATAGTTGAAGATGTAGAATAAGCATTAGCAACAACGATACAAACCACTTGCATATTTTCCCTGTCGGATTGTCTATGATACCAATGCGCGCGCGCGCGCGCGTGTGTGTGTGTGTGTGTGTGTGTGTGTGTGTGTGTGTGTGTGTGTGTGTGTGTGTGTGTGTGTGTGTGTGTGTGTGTGTGTGTGTGTGTGTGTGTGTGTGTGTGTGTGCGCGCGCGCGTGCGTGTGGATACCCGTGTACTAGCAAGGATTACCTAAATCAGCAGATTTACAGCACCATTAATAATATGCAGCAGGATTTCCTTTTTTGTATATTGTTTTTCCTTGGGCGGACAGCGACCATGGGACTGGTAGGGAAACCCTCACTCTTCCCGTACTCCATAGTGTACAACGACGGCCCTGCGCGCGACATCATCTTGACGGCGGTGTTCATCCGACTATCGCTGTTACCTCGAAAGCGAGTTACCAGCAACGGCCCGCATCCGCTATTGTCACAGCACGACCATCCATGACAAGTCCCGCTGCCAGCATAAGACAAACTCTTAGTCGTCAAAGAAATAGCGGCGGCTGCAAGAAGCGTGATTGTCACGACCTCCGCCTGTAGTTGGTTTCGTAGCCTCTCCACCGTTGGGGCAGCGGCGCCAGGTGCTGTCAACACGCAGCAGTGCTGCACTACTGCGTGGCTGCCTAAAGTGCCGAAGTGGTCAAGGCAGACCGTGGCCCGGGGGGCGCTCATTTCCAGAGGACTGCCGCCCGACTTTGGGCTCTAGCACGCCGGAGATTGTGTGTCTTCTACGGCATCACCCGCCGGGTGACTGGCTGGAGGTGAGGAGGAAGCGTGTGGTTCGTTGGGCGTGCTGTGACTTACTCGCGGGGAACCGGGCCTGGACAGCCAGAGATCACACCCCGCGATTGCTGACTGGGGCACAACCGCAGGCGGCGGCGGGATGGCGGAGCCGGAGCGGAGCCCTAACGCGCGGAGCAGATACGGGCTGCGCACGCGTGGCGCACGGCCTGCTTGGGCGGTGCTGGCAGGGAGTCCCGGGGCCGGCAGAGGGAAGGTGCCCGCGTTGGACTTGTCTGAGCCTCACGTCGCAGCGGCACTCAGTGCGGGCCTTCACCCTGAGCGGCTGAACGACGCGGAGGAGGCACATTTTGGAGGCCAACCCAAGGCTTACCTCAAGCTCAGGTCAGCTTTGCGCTTCCTTTGCCATGAACGTCCCCTATCCATCGAGCTCTACAGTGCTCACTTCCACAGTCACAGTAACAAACACAGACACAGTCACATAAACGCACTCACACGCACACACACGCACACACACGCACACACACACACACACACACCCCCACACACGAACACACACAGAGATACACCCAAGCTTAGCACTCGTATCACCTGCCCTCTCTACCCCCCTCCAGTTCGTTCTGACGCTACTGAATCGATGGGGTATTCTTCTGCCAGGAACGCGATGCTGGCGCAGTGGCTTGCGGAGCCGAACAAATACGTAACGATGGATGCATTTGCTGGTGCGCCCCCCCCCCCCCTCCCCCCCCCCCCTTCCCCCCCCCACGAGCCATGACTTTCCCCCATCTCGGCGACTGTATATCAACTGAGGCTATGCCTCGGGTTTGGTAGGCTGACGCAGTGCTGCGTGTCGCTGCCGTGCAGAAGGGAAACGGCCGGGCCTGGCCAAGCGCGCCCATCTGTTTCTAGAGAAATGGTCAGTGCTCGGAGCTCTCTTTCCCCCCCCCCCCCCCGCCCCCCTTTTTCCAAATTGCCACGTGCTTCTTGAGCGCAAGTCGTAAATTAGGGAGGGGTACCCCCCACCGTACTGTTGCAGGGGTCACATTAACTTTGGGGTGGTGGGCGGAGAGAAGGCGCCCGCAAGTCAGGGGCTGGTCCGAAAGGGAAAGGCAGGCGATGGAGCAGAGGAGTCTTCACAAGAGATGACGATCAAGCGGGCGTTGTTTGAAGTGCTTGCTACAGTGGACCTCGAGGTACGGAAGACTCTACCCTGTGTTCCCCTTTGCTCATGCTTGGTGTGAATACAACATCGCCTGAGGTATCGCATCTGTTTCCTGTGCTCTACCCACAGGAGACATCCATGAAAATGGTGCGTGCGGCGGTGGATAAAAAGCTGGGGTTCAAGGTGGAGAAGGCGATGATTATACAATTGGTAAGGCTCGGATGCTTGCGTATGGGGGTTAGAGCTCTTGCGTGTGTGTGTGTGTGTGTGTGTGTGTGTGTGTGTGTGTGATTGTGCGTGTTTGGGTGTGTGGCGATTGAGGATTTGGGACACATTTTATAGTTATCACACAGCATACAGTTATAGCAGCAAGCATTACGTAGATTTGAGGTTTTCACGCCAGCTATTTCCATCTTCCGCAGCATCATCCTTGACGAATGGTGGTGCGGGCCGTGTTCTGGATGATGTCCCACCGAGCTGATGGATAACAGCAGTGGTTGCGGCTAGTGATTGGTATTAAGTTGTATCCGAGGTAGTTTGAGGTACTGAGGATAGGTCGTTGCCCCTTCTACCCTGTTGAAGGTGGATGAGTACATGGAGGCGCAATCTGCTGGGGGCGGGAAGCCACCTGCGTTGGACGGTACGGCACCTGCGGAAGAGGAGGCAGGGCTACACGATATTCTGGCGGGAAGTACGCTGGCGGGGAAGCGCGTGATAGTGGTGGGCGCTGGGCCAGCGGGGTTGTCAGCGGCCCGCCACCTGACCCGCCTGGGGGTGGGGAGCGTGACAGTGCTGGAGGCGAGGGAGCGCATCGGTGGCCGCGTTCACAGCTACACCGACGCAGGGTTCAGCTGCCCCGTGGATCTGGGCGCTTCTATCATCACTGGCACCGCCCTGGAGCTGGATGCCAGTGGGGAAGGTTTTGCCCCTACCTTCCGATAGACATATGCAAATTCAGTGACCCAAATCACACTCAAGCACACACACACACACACACACACACACACACACACACACACACACACACACACACACACACACACACGAACACACACACACACACACACACACACACACACACACACACACACACACACACACACACAAACACACACGCGCGCGCGCGCTCTCACTTATCCACTCTCTCTCACATACATACACACTCACCCATTCATGCACGTACGCACTCACTCACTCGCTCACTCACTCACTCACTCACTCACTCACTCACTCGTTGTGCCCTGAAACATGTTAAGTAGGTTGATGTTAGATCACTGCAGGCCTTCCCCTGACTGGCATTTATGCAAGGGCGATGTTGTTGTGGCCGCTGTCTGAGGCAGGTGGTCGACGTCCAGACCCGTCCACCCTGCTGGCCCGGCAGCTCGGCATCTCGCTGCACCCCCTCGCCGGAGCGTGCCCCATCCACGACGGGGAGAGTGGGGCGCAGGTGTCGGGCGAGGCGGATGAGCGCGCAGAGAAACTGTGGGACTCTCTGCTGGATGCCACCGTCGCAAAGGTTGGGCAGCAGTGGGTTTTTTTTTGGGGGGGGGGGGGGGGGGGGGTGTGGTAGGGGGTGTTGTGAACCCTAACTTCATTTAGTAGGAAAATGGCATCTTAAGTCACGCAGCTGTTTCCGAAACAATGCGTGAATCTTGGGTGCATTGAGCTGTTGCAAGCTCAAGGGCACGTGCCTCTTCGTTTGGCAGGTGGCCAAGGCTCAGGTGATGGAGGGAGAGGAGGCCGGCAGTCTGGCGGGGGTGAGCTTGGGCGCGGCGTTGGACGAGGCGCTGGCTGCGAAGCGCTCCGATGGCGGTGATGTGGCGGCGGATGCTGAGTCAGAGCGGCTGCTGTCATGGCACTACGCCAACTTGGAGTATGGCTGCTCCGCGCCCCTCAGCGACGTCTCCCTCTTGCACTGGAACCAGGACGAACAGTATGGTGGCTTCGGGGGCGGCCACGCCATGGTCAAGGGCGGGTATTCACAGGTGAACCACCCCTTGTCTCTCCCACGGCACTCCATCTCAGCTATGTCACATCTCCACCATCCCTCAACACAAACCCGCATCATTTTCTGCGTGAAGACGTGCATTACGTTGGTATGTTCGAGAGTAACTCCAGGGTACGCTAGACGCCTTGGCGGCTTAATTAGGGGTGAATGGGGATAATCTGTGCTTGAGGAGGAGCTATGCAGTTGCAAACTGGCGTGACACTTCTTCGTCGCTTCAGAAAAGCGGTGGTTATCGTGGCTGTATTGAGTGCGGGGGTGGCACAGCTGGGAAGGGAAAGGCACGGGTGTGGCCTGTGGTGGCACCTGTCAAAGTCCAGAAGTATTTTCTGTCGATACTTCTCCCTCCCCTCTTTCTATGTTCCGATTTGCATGGGTTATGCCTCTCGGTTGCTGGACCCCAGCCCTCCCTTCCACTGCCTTTGGAGTTTTGGTTATGCCGATTTGTGTCACCTGGCGGCAGATTCTGGAGGGGCTGGCGCGTGGGCTGGACATCCGAAAGGGCTGCCCGGTGGCGGAGATTAGGCATGGTGGCGACGGTGTGACGGTGGTGACGGCGGGCGGCGAGGAGGTCGCGGGCGACGCGGTCCTCGTGACTGCCCCCCTCGGCGTCCTCAAGGCCGGCAGCATCGCCTTCAGCCCGCCGCTGCCCGACTGGAAAACAGACGCGGTGGGGCGCCTGGGATTCGGCGACCTCAACAAGGTGTGCCCCCCCTTCACGACGCAGTGTCTGATGCAATCTGGGAGCCTGTATAGCGGTCCGAGAAAATCCCTCGAGAGTGCTGGTGCATATTTATATGTTAGCCCACTACGGTCGCAATCCGTGTCGGTGAAGCGCTTCAGCTTATCTCGCAAGGAACAGCGGAGGAGACAGAACGTGGCGTGTCCGGCAGAATTTAGCCACATTGAACTACCTGGTTCCGAACTTTCACTCGCAATTCGGATTCCTGGTGCTCGTGTGGATGATTTCTCCGGCACGCAGTGTTACATTGTCGCGTTCTTTGCACAGTTTATGCGTGCGTTTCGTCGCTTCCCAGCTTTGACAACGCCGCGGGGCTGAGAGCGACGGTGCACGTTGCGGCGGCAGGTCATTCTGGAGTTTGATGAGGCCTTTTGGAACCCCGAGCTCGACTTCTTTGGCGCAGCCGTCGGTGGCTGCACTCCGGGCGAGGACCCCTCGGCAGTGAGCCTCCCCCTCCCCCTCTCGAGCTAATCAATCGTCGACTATGCCCTTCCCTGAGCAAGTGTCGACTATATAGTAGTCGCGTGCATATCCAGTCGCAGCACTTGCGCTTGCTTCACTTTCCACTCCGAAGCGTTTCCTGATGTCGACGCTATGTTATCCCGCTGCCCCCTTTCGGCTCGCGCAGGTTCGCGGCCGCTGCTTCATGTTTTGGAACCTCCACCGCTTCAGCGGCGCCCCCGTGGTGGGGACGCTACTGAGTGGCGCGAGCGCGCGCGCGGCGGAGGGCGAGAGCGACGCCGCGCTGCAGGCGGCGGCGATGGCGCTGCTGGAGCGCATCCACCCCGATGCCGACGTTCCCAAGCCGCGCGCTTGCCATGTCAGTCGATGGGGCTCCGAGCCCTTCACGCGGTGCGCCAATTCCTCCGAAACCCCGCGCGGTATTCGCACACCTAGCACCCTCCCACGGCTATTGCGCACTCGCCGCCGTAGGCTCCGGAAACTTTGCGCGTCGATGTGTGCGAGGCAACCGCTGTGGGGTCTTGTGTGTGCGTGCTGGCGGCTGTTGGGTTTTAGCCTGTTCGGACAATTGACCAAGTGAAGCTCGGTCTTTTCTGGATGTTGCCTTTTGGGACGGCGGGCTCGGGGCAGGGGTGTGGGAGGGCTGCTTACCTGGCTGCGCTGAGTCGACCACAGGGGCTCCTATTCTTTCGTCGCGGTGGGGGCGACCGCGGAGGACTACGACGCTCTGGCTCGGCCGGTGGGCGAGCGGCTGCTCTTTGCGGGGGAACACACGTGCAAGGAGCACCCCGACACGGTAGGCGGCGCGCTGCTGACGGGGCTGCGGGAGGCGGTGCGGCTGCTGCACACGCTGTGCGGCCAGTCCTTCCGTCCTGTCCCCATCAAGGTCTCTTCCCTCTCAAAAAATATATGCAAATGCAGCACGTAAAACTATTCTGCTCATGTACACTCTTCCCATAAAGTCCGTTACTAGTGAAATAGGGCCTTTCGCGTAGGGCGGGTGTTTATCATGTAGGGTTTCTAGGGTTTAACTGTACTTTAGCTCGTTGAAAAGGCGGACCGAAACTTGTGCTGACGGTGAAGTAAAGGGGGAAACGGGGCACAAATGGGGCCCGTCACGGCTACGAACTGACGTATTAGGGTTTGCTGGTCAGCCCCGATTTCGGGGCATACCCTGATTCGGGCGCCCCGGAATTCGGATTTTCCACACTTTGGCTCGTGAAAACTCCCGAAATCGGCGACACAACACGCGGATTTTATGATCCCAGCATGCTGTCCGTAAACATGGGAGCACGTGGGTGTGATGGCATGTGCCGTTAAGATGCTTGACGTGGGTGGGATTGGGGCCGGAAACCCACAGCTTGGGAGGCTTAAAAAAGCCTAACTTTGCCGTACGGTGTCCGATTCGAGCAAACTAAGTTGCAAATGGAAGCCCTTCCCCCAAATAAATATAAGTAGTAACTTGATTTACGCCTACCGGCCGGTTTTCGCGTCAAATCCGCCGTCCGATGCCATCCAGCCCCTCGTACAGCCAACTAAAGTTTTTAGGGTTTCAAAATCTGCCACATTCGCGCGGGGCTAGCAACCCTTGGACAGGTGGTACCCGCACACCCGCTCCGCCAATACGCTCAACAATCAGCGCTCTATATTTCGTTTATTCACGGCGTCACCCACTTCATCCCCAATGTTGGCATGGTGCCGTGCCATTTGCCGCATGCCAAACCAAGGCCCGTGCTAGGGTACTTTGAAAGCTCCCCGCCATATTTCATGCCCGGCGATGCGAAAGCTTGAAAGGCCAGCGATCCGCGCGCTAGGGTGCTTACACTCCAAGTCAACCGTCCCTCAAGCCCAATAGGTCCCTAGCCCGTGCTCCTTGGCGGTATTTTCGGGCACTTGGCAAGAAAACCTAGTGCACACGATATGCCATTCCCGGTATTGCCGCTCTGTAGGCGGCCGGGCGCAACACACTCGGCGGATACTCGTGCAATTGTGCAAACATGATGAAAGCCCAATGTCGAGTATTCTCCCGGCTTATCGCGACATTACGTGCACCGAGCCACGCATAGAGGCGTGCATAACATGCACATCCACAAATTTCGGCCTGCAAAATTTCGGCCGCAAATCCAACGTGTGTGCCCACAATAATCGGAGCGTGCCGATACAGGTGCTAACGTCAGTGAACAACGCGCCGTGGTGTGTTGTTCGAAAGTCATTACTCTACCCCCCAATCGAATTGCGTGGCCATCGCGGCTGTGCGTGGCGGGTAATTAAATGCGTGCCGCTGGTAACGGACTTTATGGGAAGAGTGTAGGTATCGGTTTTGATTTCTGATATCATAAAGATAATTAATAGTCGTTTTTCACCAAAACATTTGTAGAATGAAGAATTGATGAATTAGGCGCGTAATAAAGAATATTGTTAAGATGTATGATTTCGTTGAGGGATATTTTTTGGGGAATTTCTGTGGTGGGTTTTTTCTTGACCAGCATCAATGCGCATTGATACAATCGGAGCTCGATTTCGCAACCCGCAATCGGCCTATGCACACCCGTATTACGTTTCAGTGGTCGGTGTGGTGGGGCTGTGGGGAACGTGCTATTGTTGGCCCCTTTGACTCTTGTGCTGAGAATTTGAAGTACTTAGCAGCGATGATTTGTGTGGAGGGCGCCTGTGTTTTTGTGCGGGCGCCTGACGCTGGTGCTGCTGTGGTGCAGGAGGCGGTGGTGGTACACGAGGAAGAGAGCGACGTGGAGGTGGGCAGCAGCGACGACGAAGGCGATGGGGTGATGGGTGACGGGGATGGGAGCGAGAGTGAGTACGAGGCGGGGGGCAGCGGCAGGGAGGATGACGAGGAGGGTGGGCGACGGAAGGGGCGCAGGACGGTCAAGCGCAAGTTTGCCCCCCCCCCCCCCCCTCTTTCTTGTTCTCGGCGCCGGGAGGCTCCACTGTCGGTGTAGTGTTCTCCTAGTCTATGCGCGTTTGCGGAGCGTAGTAGAGTAAATGTGACATTCGCACACTCGTCTGGTTGGCGGTCATTGCCGTGTGTTGTCGAGGTAGTCGAAGTGGGAGTGAGCGCTCCATAAGCGATCAGTGGTGGCACCGGGGTTTTGACGTCTTGTTCGGTACCTGGCAAGGTTGAGGTTTATTTGTTTCATACTTGCGGTGGCTGGTTCCCAAAGCCCTAAAACAGCCCCCGTGATGCCTTCCGTTTGGCGCACGTGGCTTTAACCCTTTGGCATATGGTTTCGAATGTGGCGTTGTGCGTTGTCAGGCGGACGGCAGTGATGGGTGACGAGGGCGGCTCGGAAGAGGAGGATTCAGGGACGGAGTCTGACGAGGGCTTGCCGAGGAAGGGGGGGCGGAGAGGCAGAAAGAGGCAGAGGGGGAGCGAAGGGGAGGATGGCGAGGGCGAGGGTGAGGGCGGCGCCGGAATCTGGGGCTACATTCGCCAGGTGAGGCCCTAAGCCCTCAGTAATCCCAAGGCTCAGAGCAAAAAGACCTGAAGCAATAACATTGATGTGAAAGTTCTGCTCCACTGCGGGGTAAGGTAGCCACAGCAGGGAGGGTATTATTGTTCAGTCCATTTCAAAAGGAAAATGCAGTTATTCTTTCTTTTCTCTCTGTTCTCGATTCGTTTGTCACTGCGCTGGCTTTGCTTCCCAATGCGGTTTGTATGTGCATTAAAATCCCAAGGAGTTCTTGACGCGTCCGCTGTTATTGGCTGATAGGCGGGCATCATTGATGCGGAGATGTTGAAGGAGTGGGACGTGTTGGACTTAAAGGAAGCTGCGGCGCGAGAAGCGGTCCGCCCCATCTATGGCATTGCTGTAACAGACGACCCGTCTGTGTGTTGATTGTGTCCCAAGAGCAATTCATAACGCCCTCCATTCATTCAGGTCCGAGCGGAGGCGGCCAAAGTCAAAGCGGGCCGCAAGGCGCGGAAGGCGGGTGGTGAGGAGAAGCGGCCGAAGGAGAAGAAGGGCGGTGGGCTGCTTTAGATACACAATATGGATAGCGGCTTTCAAACTGCGCGTGGCATTCCAATCCTATTTTCCGCATTCATTCCGTCTATCCTGTTTATATACCGTATCACAAAATGCTTGGCGAGTTAGCTTATATTTACCCCTAGTCGACTCCCTGGGTATGGGTGTGGCAGATGTCAATCCGCCTACGCGTGTTGGGTTCCTGAACCCCTCGCCACGTTGGTTTGCTGCAATCAGGGCGGCGGAGGGGCGGGACCGACGGTGGGTCGGATGGGGAGGAGGGTGGGTTGCGGCGCCTGGAGTACCGTGACCCCGTGCGCGCCGCGGAGGTGGAACGTGCGCGGCGTGAGGCGCTGAACAGTCTGAAGGAGCTCTTCCGTACCGTCAAGTGCGCCGCAGAGGGCGATATCGCGCCCATCAGGTGCCACTAACCCCATGCAACCCTTGCATTCGACCAGCGTCTTGCACAGTTACACGATGATGTGACCAGAGGAGGTAAGACGAAGGGAGAGCGTCAATAACTTTTTACTATTGAACCTTGTGTCCTGTTTGCGTAACGGCGGTGGCTGCCTTGGCAACTGCATGCAAGCATCGCTCTAATGTTTGTGATCGTAATATATTTATGCCAGGTTACTGGAACATTATTATAGATAAGGAACGTTTGTTCATTGATGATGCGATGCCGATAGCGAAATGAATGTAAATTTGGGACGCTGCACGACAAAGCAGCACAAAATGTGAAAGTCAAGCTGAGACTTGCGTTGATGGCCGACCATTGGTGCATTGAATGAAATAATGGTGTGAATGGAAAATGACGCTGTGCCATACAAAACTTGAGAGAACTGCTTTTCTCCGCATTTAGGATTATTTACGTAATTCTTGAATTTACCAGCCCCACTTATTACGTGTACTACAGTCATTATTCATGGTAGGGCTATGTTTTGCACTATGTGTTGATGAACCTACGCGATGTTAGGCTCTGGCTACATGAGTGGAGTGCAACTGCTGTCCCAGTATAAAGACGGCATTGGGCCGTCCATTTCAGATCTGTGGAAAAAATCGGAATGTATGTAACCCTGTGCATATCCTGACGTTCGGCGCTCTGTGCAGGGCCGCCATCGGAAGCTCCCCCGACGGGAGCACGCTGGCAGCGCTCCTCAAGGTGTGATCCATCCCCCACCTCAACCTTTGCCAGCTCGCGCCCCATTTTGAAGCGAACTCCCCCTTGAAGGGGTTGAAGGAAAACATATGGGTGCTTTGAGATCCTTGAACACACTCGCGAAATTTGGATTGGAGGCTTTTTAGCCTGGCGACTGATGGAGGCCTAGACTAAGGTGGGCGCGTCTCTTACGGCTGTCGCAGGAGCTGTGCGGGTTCAATACGGCGCTGAGCGCGGTGGCCGCGGATGCGGGGTGCATGGGGGAGGTGCATCGGCACGCTGCTGCGGCGGGCTCGGCGGGGCTGCTGCTGCCGGAGGTGGTGCGCATGCTGGGGCTGCTGCCCGCCACGGGGTCGACAGCGGACTGCGTGCGCGCCAGCGGCCTTCTCAAACTGCTGCAGGAATACAGCAGCGGATCCAAGGCAAGTCCACCCCCTCTTCCCCTCCTAACAATGCAAGTGTCTGATACGGCGAGTGTGTTGGGTCTATATGTTGTGGATTCAGGGCTTACGCTGCCGTGGCTGCAATGCGCTGTTTTGTGTTGCGCGCTGTAGGAGGTGGAGGGGGCGCCGGTGGGGCAGGCGGTGAGAGCAAGCATAGCGAGGGTGTTGGCCCGGTGGGCGCCAACCAAGGAGGCGGCTCGGGCGCACAAACCCATCAAGATAATGACCACGCACGCCGCGTTCGCTGCCGGCGGGCTGAAGCGCGTGGAGGCCGTGAAGCGCGCTCCCGCCCCGGCTCCTTCCCCTCCTCCCGCGAAACCGCGAGCGCCAACCACAGGCACTACCACCAACGGCTCCACCCCCGGCCATACCGGTTAGCAACCCCCTCCTTTCCGTCAGTTTCATGTTTCGCTCTTATGTTTCGTTCTTACGGATATGCCTCAGTCGTAGTCGATAACCATTTTATGGCACTTATCACGCAGCAGGTGGCTCTGCTCCTCCGATGGACGCGGCCCCTACGGACGACGGTGGCGACGACGACCCGGTTATCAGCTCTGCCCTGGAAGCGGCAAAGAGGGCGAATGAGGCGGCCAAGGAGGCAGCGGCTGCCGCGGCGGAGGCGGATCAGGAGGCCACCACCTCCTCGGTGGATTTTTTGCACATCGGTGAGCGCCGCGAAGCAGTGCAAGTGGTGGAGCAGCATATGACGCACGTTCCCACTTTCACATGCAAGACCCCACATACACACACACACACACACACACACACACACACACACACACACACACACACACACACACACACACACACACACATATACACACGAGCGCGCGCACACACGCACGTATACTCGTGCACATTTGCTCACTCGATTCATGCAGCCTCCTTCCACCCCCCTCACCGCAAACCATTGGCTCAGACCAGCTCCGCTATATAATTGCCATTGCATATCTTTGCCGTCCACTCGCGTGTTTCGCTACCATTCACCGATATTTACCTGGCCGGCTACCAGCTCTTGTCGCCGTTTGATTCCGTCATTAACATTGTTGGGCTGTTTGAAAAAGGCGGGCGGGATGGGAAAGAGGCGATGTCGACCTGCGTGTCCTTACTTGCCCTGCCAACTGATGAGGATGAGTGGCGGCGACTCTCGGCAGGCACGTTCAGCTACGGGGACGAGGAGAAGGTGACAGCATCGGGCAAGGGGCGGGACGGGGGGATCGCGTCGAACGGGCGAGAGCGTAGCCATTCCGGAAAGAAGGTGTCGGGACGGGGAAACACGGAGGATAAGAAGGCTGGTAGTGGGGGAAAGGATTCGGTGCGCTCGCTGGCGAGGCGACTGAAGGAGGAGCGCGCGGCAAGAACGGCAACCGCGAGCGATAAGACGAAGCTGCGCGTCCCGAGCGGCAGCGCAAGCAAGTCGCACACTGCGAGCGGCAAAGAGAAAAAGGTGCGATGCTTTCCTGCACACGATGTAGATGCCAGTTCTATGTGGGCTCTGCTCAGCCATTCCGTACGCGCAGTGTATGTTGGCGGGGAGATGGGGGGGGGGGGGGGGGGGGGGGGGGGATTTTTTGGGTTGACCACACAGATTTGGGTCTGGGCCTTGCCTCTCTTGAAACGCGTGTGCTGATGACGCGTGGTGGGCGTGCGTACGGACGAAGGGCGAGAAGGACGAGTGGAGCTTTGAGGCGGACCTGAAGAAGCACATCTCCAACCTGCTGGCGCCATTGCACGTGAACAAGCGCATCAACAAGGAGGGCTTCCACGAAATCCGGAACAGCAGCATGGTGCGCCTCACTTCCCCTCCCTGTCCACCCCCCATCAACATATTGCTGCGCCCACCTGCCAACCTCACTGTCCCTTCTTGAAACAAAGCAGCCGCTTCTGCTTCACAGCTCTAGTGATTTGTTTCGAGGGCCATCCCTTCCATTCCATAATCTCACCATTTAGCCGGTGATATATGGGACGCTGGTGGTTGCTGGCTCATTTCGCAGCGGATTACCTGCTGCTTCATTTTTCAGTGCATAACCTGCCACTCAGCACACCCCTTGTCCCCTGAACCCGTTGCATCCATCACGCTGCAGCGGAAGGTGCTCGAGAAGACGCGCATCAAGACCAAAAAGGAGAGCATGGAATATCTTAGCAACGAAAAGAACAAACAACGGGTCGGCTCACGCCCCTGCCCTCGTCATTACACCCCTTTCGAAGACTTTGCCCGTCTGACCTGCGGCCCAGCCATGTGCCGGGAAAGCCTATGTGGGCGGTCCAACAGCGTGTTCGTTTTGTTTGCTTATTACTTGTCCTTTTGCCTGCAGATCGAGACGCTGGTGAACGGGTACGCGAAACACTACAAGACCAAGCTCGATCAGGGCGGCGCCAAGCGGACGCAGGCTGCTCTGCCAAATGCTCCTTGACCCCTCTCCATATGCCACGGCCTCGCTTGTCACCTGTCGCTCGCGACGGTAAAGCTGTTAACAGTGGGCATGCCGAGCCGCGGCCCGCGACCCAAAATTTAGCTTATTCAATGTGGCGGCGATATTGTTCGTGTTGTTGTTGTAACAACACT
>JAPMLY010001124.1:32500-82500 GCA_026401115.1 Tetraselmis chui | reverse complement strand
GCTGCCCAGGGAGCCGAGGCTGGAGGCGATGGCACCGCGAGCCGCCGTATCTGCCCTACCCGCGCCCGGAACCGAGCCACCCGCCTGTTTATGTTCCGCGCTCAGCTTGCGGCACTGCTGCTGCATCGCGGCCAGAACTGCGCGGCTATCGGCGTGCGGGTCGGTCTCCAGCGCGGCGAGGGTGCTGAGGTCCTGCTCCAGAGAGGTGGGCATCGCGTGGAGCAGCTCCCAGCAGCGCGCGGCTACTGCCTGCGCGGCCGCGCGCTCTGGTTTGGAACCCCCGCCGTTGCTGCACTCGGGCAGGTGGGTCGCCAGCACCTGAAACGCCGTCAGCAGCCGAGTATCCACGCGACCGCCATGCAGCGCTTGCGCTGGCAAGCTGCTCAACCGTATGTCGCCATCGTCCAGCGATTTATCCGCAGCCTGTCTTGCTTGCTTTGCCATGGTCTGCACACGCGGATGGAGAGGGGGTTGTACATATCAGCCTGATGTGCTCTCAGTCGCGTGTTCTAGAAACTGGCTATTGTATGCCTCATGAAAATCCAACGTTCTCCGCCACATCCTGCAAGAAATTACAAACCCAAGGGTGCGTCTGGGTGGGTTCGGTCCGTTGCGAAGCGAAGCGACGGTGAAAGTAGTGCTTGGGGCCAACCTTCAGCGCGGCTCTGTCCAAGTCCTTCCAGGACTTGCGCATTTTGTGGATGAACCACTCCACGCCCTCTTCCACACCCTCGGCAAACAGCACCACCGAGTCGTGCGGGTTGCCATCCGGAACAAAGCCATAATGAACCAGAAAGTCATCATTCTCCCGCTCCCCGTAGGACATGGTGATCTAGTGATGAATGGAGGGAGTGCACATATCCAGTTAAATACAGCATTCCGTATATTACCGTTTATTCGTGTGTGTGAGGGTGTAAAGAGTGCTGGGTTACCTCGTCGCCCTCTTCCACAGGTCGGATGGCCTTCACAACCATCTCCCAAGCCCCGCAAGAGGACTGATCCGGCGGTAGCAGTTCCCAAGCCGCAATATCCTGCGCCACATACTCCTTCCCCCGGTTTATGGCGCCGCCCCAGTCGCCCGCGTGGTTGATCATGTCGATGAGCGGCACCAGCATGCGCACTCCCACGCCGCCCTTCTTTGACGCGCTCCCAAATGTCCGTGAGTGAACCACCTGCTCATACCCATTGGACACACATTTGTCAGCAGCGCGCCCCTCTTTCAACAGAGGTGGGGGAGGAGGTTCCTGATAGGCCCACACGCACCGACATCGCCCACCGAAACTCCTCCGCGCTCGCGTTTCCGATGGCCTCCGCGTCACAGCGGTCGTACGCATCTGCCGCGAGCCAGTCCGCCTCGTAGATGGCGTTGCGTGCAGGCTGGTACTGAACCTCCTGCATCTCGTCCCAGCTGAAGGAGTTCAGGGGAGAGGGCACCCCGGCGGGTAGCACCGCGATGTACCTCCGCCAGGGTGACCCTGCCCCCAGCGCCCTCTCACGCAATACCTTGGCCGCCAGCCGCACGCTCCAGGGTGCGCCCTGCATGCACCATCAGAAGCACGACAGCTGTGCCCATCAGCACACCCTCGTGACTGGACACCGTGGCTACCAGCAATCATCCAGCTCAGGCACCCCCTTTAATGTCCAAACTCGCTGCAAAGCATATGATGGCGTGCCCCTCTTGCCTGGTACAGCATTGAGTTGGACGCCTCGTCCTCTGGATGGTCCGTCAGCGCGATGCGGAGAGGAATGCGCATGAGCTCGTCCCCTGGTTGTAGCGCCTGCACCCAGCCCACAAACCCGCCCAACCCCAGCTCAGCGCCCCTTCCAAGTGCACGGTAGCATGCTGCCAAACGATGCACAAAGCATGCTGCTTCCTCTCCGGCTGCCTGTCCACCTTGAGGGCCAGCAGTCCACGTTCGCTGTTGTTCCCTTCATACAGCCCCACCCTCGCATCCGCGCCGCCGATGCCCTCTACGCCTGCGCAAACACACTTGCAGGCATTTCAGCGGGTTTCAGACGAGCTGGCGACACACGGCAGCAATACTGTCGCCTAGTTTACCGCCACACCGTTAGCAACCGCCCAGGAGAGGAAGTCGTCAAGTGGGTCAGTGGGCAGCGCGGCTCCCTCCGCGCCCTCCGCCTGCGCCCTTGTCGCCGCCGGCTCTCCGCCCCGTCTACAAGCACACTGCACAAGTAGCACAAGCCAGTAACCACCACCAACACTGCTACCCACTGCCAATTCAGCCCCAGCTGTATGCGCCCACCACTGATCACTCGGCGGTGACTTCAGGAGGGGAAGGGCCGCTCGCTGTTTACCTCGACCAGGCGCGAGCCCTTCCTGTAGCTGTCATAAGTGTTACCATGGAAAAACCGGGAAGACGCGAGCAGCGAGAAAGTGGCTGTGGCAGGGGTGGGGGATCGCCTCCGGACGGGATGGCGGGTGGCGCTGACGGTGGCGAGGCCCCCGCGGCTGACACTCCTGAGTGCTGCCATCTGCGACGTGGGTGCTGTAAGAACGACGGGTGATTTCCCCACTCGCTATGTCTGGCGACCCAGTGCGTATGCTACTGCCAACAGTGAGCGTGCACCGCGCAGTTACATGAAACTAAAATACAAAGTTCGGGGTGACCACTGCGCAGACGATGGTCGCCATTCGACGGCTTGGCCAAGACAAAAGCAGTCACCAGCAGAGCAAATAGTCCCGGTGCTGCCCGGGCAGGGCAGGCCGGGCTGGCCTGATGCCTGGTTTTTTTTTTAAGTGGTGTATATATACTCCTCCACAAAAGTCCAGACAATATTTCGCACCTTCACAAGTTTAAATGTAACCATGTGTCGATTTTATAATTGACAAATCTCCCGAAATCCTAGCAGGCAATGCTTTGGCGCCCAAGATGGGTTGCCCCGACAACTGCGAGGGGCAACTTCGAGCACTGCTAGGCTTGTGTACTTGGGGTTATCGCGCCCGCACCCGTGCGGCACGCTCTTTCAAATAGTCGCCGTGCGGGTTAGACGAAAAGAGTAACGGGCGCACAACGGCGCAATATGAATGCTTATTATGCGGCGGTCGCGAAAATACAATACATAGCCGACGGAGGGAGGAGGTGTTGGGCAGGCCGCTGTGGGGGAAACGCACGCAATCGCGCATGCAGACTTAACACCGATATGCGCACCACCCAAGGGCAAGTTGCTTTAGGCCACAATGTTCAAACGATCATGACTTAACACAAGATATGGTCAAAACTTTTTGGAACATGTATCGTTGGACGCGTCTTTTCACTTCGCGTCGAATGAACCTACTATAAAGTTTAAACATCCACAAGTAAATATTATGTGAATTATTTTAATTTCCTCAATATTCCGGCAAAGCTGAGCCGCAGTGCCAAGCAACATCCGTCGAATTCGACTCATCTCATGAGGCGACTTGTGCGCGGTTTGTCGATACATGTTTAACAGTTTTTCATTCCTGATGATTTCTTAGCCTAATTCCCTACGTGCGCCACGCGTGGGGCGGGTGTGGTGGGCACAAGCACATACCCAAGCATTCCAAACACCACCGTCAACGTGACGCGTCCCTAACGACCAAGTTGGACACCGCCCCTCCCTTAAGCCAATCGCCCTCGCATGTTTACACCGTGCAGTGTTTATCCAAACCTGCGTCATGTGTGATTCTGCTCGCTTGCTTTCCAAAAACATCATTCGTGCCTACGGCATGAACTTCCGTTCTGTATTCACACATACGCAAATAAAACCTCGCGCATTGAACACGGCACCCACGCCTCCAAATCCCCTCCTCTTGTAAATAATGTCTTCTAGTTATTAGTTGCAGATAGCTATTGTAAGCTATTCTAGATATGATTAGTACATGTCTAGATCGGATATACTGATACTCTGTTTGATTCGGTACAAAGTTGTCGCTAGGCTACAGCTCTCTCACTTCTGTTGTCCCGACACCACGCCTCGGGCTGGTTGTCTATATGACTGTCCTATTTGCGTGACTGTGACTATAACTACGCATGCGTTAGTTGTCTTCCATATTGAACGTGCTTGCACGGTTCAACATGTTCTCGGCCCCCGCCTAAAGTCACTCGCGCTCGACATCTTTGTTCGGCGAGCTTCGATCGACAACTCTCCCGCGGAAGGCAAGTTTACCTAGAAGCATAGTACTTTCACCTTGTAGTCGACGGTATCGCCAATATAAACTGCACTTTAAAACCCACCACACCACCCCATATAAATCAATTGCCCGACGACGCCCGACAATCACCCACACCGACGCACTCGTCGCGCGTGGGCAGGGTGCATACAAATCCAAGCGGGAGAAGGGGCGGCGCACTGGTGGGTGAATACGCATACACATGGTGCACGACAACCCTAGCTTAAATAGTATGTTATACCTACCTATTACTAGCGAGTCAGCCATTAGCGCGATACTCCACCTGCTATGGTCGTGGCTGCAACTCGTGCCCCACATTGGGTGGAGGACACAGAAAAGGTATTTTGAGACGTCTTGGGGCATCAAACTAAGGGGCCGTCGGGCAACGGGCCGTCTCTCTGGAACCGTTGTTAGGCACGAGTGCGGCTAGTGGTTCTTACCATTGCTTGTCGCTACTTGTTGGCGCCGCCGTTCACGAAGGCACCAAAACTTCAAGCAGCGGAGCCACATGTTGATACCCCTAACGACCGTGAGGACTGGTCCTCCCGTCAGAGCTTTCGGTACTCCCCACCCTCCCCCCGGATGCACTCTCGCTCGTACTGGAGCTGATGGCTCTGATTAACGCCCATCTAGACGCACATGTGACAGAGACGGCCGCTATGCGCCACCGCGACGCTTTGCGCGATACACCTCCAGTCGAGACCCAGCCTCCAGTCCAACTATCACCTCCACCACCACACCCATATTTCAACCCTCACGAGCCCCCACAGGTCCCATACTTCCCTCATGGCCAGCCCTACAAGCAGCGCTCCCATCGCGCCCTACAACCCCCGTACGGCGGCCCACAATCCCCGACTGTCCATCC
This sequence comes from Tetraselmis chui, assembly GCA_026401115.1. Classification (NCBI taxonomy): domain Eukaryota; kingdom Viridiplantae; phylum Chlorophyta; class Chlorodendrophyceae; order Chlorodendrales; family Chlorodendraceae; genus Tetraselmis; species Tetraselmis chui. Next base: position 77,482 of record JAPMLY010001124.1, on the reverse strand, counting down.
CCAAACCCCAAGCGGTCAGCCACCCTTTCTTGTTGGTCAACCGTTCTAAACGCCCATCGCGGGAGCAATGGTGGACGCGGGGGGCGCCGTCCCACCATTGACCCAATGGTCATCGGCCGCGTTGTGCAAGAAGCCACCGGCTTCGACAAGGATTCACTCAACCGCTTCATGAAAATGATTGTTCCAACCATGGGAACAAGCAGTGACTTCAAGGAGTTGAAGAGGAACTTCCTCACTTTCATGTTCCTCAAAGTTGCATATGTATACGGGAGTCCGGAGTCATGCTCAATGTTTCACATACCTTTGCGTACGCCTTGTTGCGGCACGTTGCTAGCGAAAACGGCACGTTGTTGCGGCACGTTGTTAGAGTTGGGAACGGATAGTTACACGGAGGTCGTGCCGGCCCCACAAGGGGGCCGGCTTGGGTGACTAGAGAAGTGAGTGGAGAGAGATGGCGGCCGGCGAAGGCACCGGCAAGGCCGGCCGACCGCCACTAATAGGGAATAGAGTACCGCTAATAGCATAACACTAAGTACTTGAATGACAAATAGCTACCTTGTACATAAGTACTGTGCAACGGGATGCTAGTGCTAACACCCCCCCTCAAGGTAGCCGAGGTCTTGACGTCGTCCTAGCTTGCGTTGAGGAAGGTGCCATCTTGGTAGAAGGTGTAGTGCTTGTAGCGTGTGTCTCCGGCCGGGTAGGTGTAGCGACATGCGCTCACAAGAACGTGCCGCTACCGGCGAGTTGCCGATATGAAGCAGTTCCAAATGTACTGCGTAATGTACTATTATCACATGTAGCGGGAAAAACTGTCCACGGGGGAATTAGCCGACGCATGAGAGCGACCGGCGAGGAAGAAGCACAACAAGGCCGTTAGGGGCGTGTAGGCACGCAAAAAACATAGACGGGCGCTCGTGTTGACTCCCCCTTTTCGCCGTGGGAAAGTTAAGCTCCTCGCTAAGTAAGGTGAGCGTTGCGGCATTACCTCGGGAAAAAACAATAACAGTACTAATTAAAGTACGCACGGGCCGAATTTTTCGCGGGTCGGTCTGAAAAACCAGATCCGGTCGAGAGCATCGGTAGGCTGAAGGCTAGGTGAGACAGAAAGCTGGGTGGGGCGAACGTGGCGCCGGGCGCTTTACACACGCTCTTCTCCTTTTTACGTGGGAGATGGTAGGACAATCGCGGACAACCAGCTCGAAGGCGAAGCGTGGGGTCGGTGGGACGATGAATTACTAGCGTGGCGCCGAGCGCTTTACACACGCTCTACTCTTTTTTACGTGGGAGTAGGTAGGACTAGCGTGGCGCCGAGCGTTTTACACACGCTCTTCTCCAGTGTAACTTGGTGGAGGGCCCATAACCTGTTAGAGTTGGGAACGGATAGTTACACGGAGGTCGTGCCGGCCCCACAGGGGGGCCAGCTTGGGTGACTAGAGAAGTGAGTGGAGAGAGATGGCGGCCGGCGAAGGCACCGGCAAGGCCGGCCGACCGCCAGTAATAGGGAATAGAGTACCGCTAACAGCATAACACTAAGTACTAGAATGACAAATAGCTACCTTGTACATAAGTACTATGCAACGGGATGCTAGTGCTAACAAAGCCCGCCGACCAGGCTGGCAAGTGTATCTATGATGCTCGCCCGGACTGCGCCACTGCCGCTAGGAACATCATGTGCGAACGTCTGAATGGTCGCTCGTTCGCACGCTCCCTTTCGCTGCTTGATAATCTCATGCTTCAACGGCGCCGAGGCAAGTCACTTACAGAGTACGTCCACTTCATGCGTCAGATCTTTGACGACTACAACGTGAACTGTGAGATGATTGATGGCTCTGCTGTCATCCATCGTCAACACTTGGGCTTCCTGGTGCAACGTGGCATTTCTAGTACCGGCATTAGATCATGCCAAACAGTGTGTCATATACGCTTTCGACACCAACTACCTCCTATCCGCAGAAGACGTTGTGGCCAACATCCTCCACCTTGCACAAACATGGACGAGGAACTACCGGACCTGGCCATGACATCCCATGATGGCCCCACCCCTCCGATCTTTGCGTTATTTGTCGCTGCTGTTCGCGGTTCCAACAGCGGACGTGGACACAATCCACGTGACACTCGCGGTGGTCGTGGACTGCCCAATAAGTGCAACGCTTGCGGCAGCTTTAACCACATCATGTCGTCGTGCACAACCTCAGATGACGCACTTGTGAAGTGGACCCTCGCCAAGCGCAGAATGATCATCCTGAAATATGGCACCCTTGGCGGCCATGCCCCTGCCCACGCTGCCTTACTAAGCGACGTCCCTACATACGACCTTGAAGTCGTGCCCACTCTCGTGGAATGCACAGATGAATATGATGACATTGAGGTGAGTGTCCCTTTTAGCTCCGTAGTGTTCTCATCTTCCCTCGCCCCTAGTCGCGACCTCTCATTTTTGGGTGATAGACTCCGCCTGCTCGATCAACTTAACAACGTTTCAAAGTGACTTCGTTACGTTCGACTCATCCTCCGCTCCCTCTCGCGTTGATGGGGTCGGTGTTGACGTTAAGGGCAGTGGTATTGTTCGGATTTCCATTTAGTTTCCGTCCGGTAAGTCTATTGACCGCACAGCCCATGCGTTGTACACCCGTGAAATGTCACCTCCCTTTGCTCAACGCATCGGTCACCTCATCAGTGCGAGTTGGATGCAAACGCACAGCGGCTATGGATTTGTTTTTCCTAATGACTATGATATTGGCTTGCTCATAGACCCACAAGAATGTGTGAGCTAAAGCCATCCGGCAACGGCCTCTACCTCTTGCCACGTCAGCTAGAGCTGCCCCCAAGCCTCACAACGGTTTCGTCGCATGGAACCGGTTACCGTGTTGCCCTCGCTGCCCAATGCCACCAAGTACTGTGGCACCGCCGGTTCGACCACCTTAACGTGCAAAGTATGCAGTCCCAGCGCACCCACGGTGTCCCAACTAGCCCGGCATTAGCAAGCTATGTAAAAAAATGTTTCTTGCGATTCATGTTTGCTCCACAAGGCCACTGCTCACTCCACAACACCGTTGCTTGCACGAAATCATCATGCCCCATGTTGAACCTATCCTCAAACATTTGGGGTCATGTGAATGTCCCATCCCCACATGGACTCCGCTAGTGCATGGTCGTCATCGCTCACCACACACACTGCATGTGGGTGCGGTTCTTGAAGTCCAAGGACGATACATGTTAGGAACTATAATGCATAATGTTGGAGATCCGCCACTTGCATGCTTGCCATCACTCTTCGTTAGGCACTTTCGCCCCAATCCGTAAGTTTGACTCGGACTTTGTCTTTGAGGCTGCTACTACCCGTTAACGTGTACTCGCATGGGCATTAGATGTGTGCTCCCATGGGCGTTGGTGTACAGTTCTCGGCCCCTTGTGCCCACCACATGCTCGGCAAAGTATAACGCTCCTTGCGCAAAATCCGGGACAGCGCATTCGCGATGCTCCACAACGTGGCCGTCCCAAATTTCATGTTGTCAATATTGAAATTGAAATTGAAATTGTTTACAACATTACCAGTAAGAACCGGTTGTCGTCTCTGGGCCCCCCCTTTTGCTATGCCATACATGACTTAGAAGCGTGAGGTAGACCGTGAACCACTAATCCCAACCTCTCCAATGGCAGTAACGATATCGTCTAAAACATACCCGTACCAGTATCTAGGTATTTACTATTTTCTGACCTATACTATTTTTTTTCCTGGATACAGTATGAAATAAAAAATGTCGCTATTCTCCACGATACGCGGCCTGCTCCAGCCGCGGCGGGGTTGCCGATCAGCAAGGCTGGTTGTCAATATTGTTGTGTACCTCCGCAACCGTACCTACAGATGCTCTCACCGGTGGCGTCCCTCTCATCACTCTCCTTACGTTGTCGGCGCACGACGCCTCCAAGTTCCGCGTCTTCGGGTGCACCGTTTTCGCCAAGGTGCGACAAGTTGCGTCGGAACTCAGCGAAAAAGCGTTTCGTGGCGTCATGGTTGGCTACCCGCCTGACGCCGCAGGGTACCGCATCTACAACCTAGAGACCCGTCGCATTACACATCAGTCCATATGTTGTTTTCCAAGAAAACACCCCGGGCTTCGGCGCGCGACTCCAAGTTGACTCGGTGATCACGGACACCTCCGATGCCGACGAGCCCCAGGATACCTTGCCCACATCCCACCCTCTCGACACCATTCCCACTGACTCCACCCCCTCCCCGACCATCATTCCCCTCCGGCAGCCGGCCGCCCATCTCGCCTCAAGTCTCACCCCCTCCGCTACGGGAAACTCGTGGTCCACATGTCCGAGCACCCGCCGGTACTTGTCACGGCATGTTGTGACCCTGAACATGGCAAAGCCAAAGAGTACATCTTCGAACATCCCTCCGTGCCCGGACTGATTATTGGTCCACACCACATCCAAGCATGCGCGAAACATGACGCCATTGCTCTCCTTTCCGCCCGATACTGTGCTGAACTGAAATCCTACCGGGCTGCTCTCTCCATCGCCCAAGCATCTATGCAGGTGGAGTACTCCTCCCTCATGAACAACGGCACTTGGGAACTCGTCGACCTTCCCCCCGACCGCGTGGTCGTCAACAACATGTATATCTACAAAGTCAAGTCATATACTATGGGCGATGTCTCGAGCTTCAAAACATGTTTCATCGCCAAAGGTTGCAGCCAACGCGTTGGCCTCGACTAAACGGAAACATTCCCCCCGGTCATCCGCATGGCTAGCCTTCGCTTATTCCTCGCCATTGCACCCGCACGGGATGTGTCATCTTGGTATCGACATTGCGTTCCTCTACGCTCCCATCAAAGAGGACGTGTGCATCCGGCAACCCCTTGGCTTCTTAGATGGCACGTCTGAGGTGTGTCATCTCAAACGCTGCCTCTACGAACTGAACAATCCCCTCGCGAGTTCAACATGCTCCGTCGTGCCTTGCTTGTCAACAACGGGTGGCAACAATGCATCTCGGACCCATGTGTGAAGTGTTACTTTGGTTAGGCTAAGTTGGCAACCTTAGACTAATAGTAGAACCTAATCTATGGATATAATTATACACCGTAGAGAGAATCAATAAGATTATCTTAGAAACGTGGTTTCTTACGGTTTGGGTGTGGCGTAATTGTGGTTGGACCGGTATGGGTCTCTTCCATGGCTAGTAAGTCCCTGTCTCTAAGTATCCACGCCTCAAGTGTTCTCAAGTGTTCTCAAGTGTTCGACTCAAGAAACAACCTTAGAACTTGTAGCTTGAGCTTCCAGCTAACTAAATCAAACTATTACTAGCGATACAGATTATCTGAGATTATCTCTACCGTCTTATTAAATCTTATCGCACAAGCTCATAGAACTATATTGAAAAGAACTCTCTAGAAAAGATACGGATAGTAACTTTGTATTGTCTTGGAAAATACGGCGATAGTGGTACTGCCGTGATGACAATAAAATAGTCATTATTGAATATCGCTAAGATACATCAGGTACGGGTACCATTTACAGGAAAGAAATAACGTCAAATGCTAGTTTTTTTTTTTTTTTTTTTTTTTTTGCGCCCCCGGGATATGGGACTGGCTATGCTATAGCCTCGGGAGAATGGGTAGTACACGTACCACGTTTGTGGTACACGTACCACAGAAAATGGTCATTTTTGGAACCTCCAAATAGACCGCTGATTCAAGCAATCTTTGCAGAAATAGGTCCAAAACGTGCAGAAGGTCCCAGTCAACTTATTTTTCAAGAAATACGGGTTACCGGCCGCGGCTATTCGCCATGGCGACGATTTTGCCCCCATCTACCCCCCGCGGTAGCACCACTCGGCACGCCCGGATAGGCCAAAGAGTCTCGGCTAGTAGAGGCTCTACAGAGGACCTAAGGCCCGGCTCGAGGCGCCATCAGCGTGCTTGGAAGTATGGCTTAGATACTGCGTCGGTAGGGCCGAAGTTGTGGACCGTGCGGTGGGATGATGGTGCGGAAACTACCGAGCGGTCCACTCAACTCCGGGCAGAGCTGCCCACTGCCGGGGAAGAACTTGCTAGCTCACCGCCTCCCACGCCTGGCGATGACCACACTAACAGGATATTAGTTCCTGCTCACCCTTCCAACACCTTGTCAATATTTCGTGTGGAGCTTCTGCTTGTCGACTCCGCTGTGCGCACCGCGCCGACGGAGGGTATTGGTAGAGAAATAGCTGAAAATGTAAATTTCGAAAATCAGCCAACACTACCCACCGACGCATCTCCTTTTCCAAAACGCACAAAGCCTAGCTTTACTCCCCTTAAAGAAGCTAAAGCAATAGCAATGCGCTCTGTCATGCAAATTGGAAGGGAATGAGAGGTGTTTTGAACTTTTGTTTTACAAAGACATGTGTAATCTGAATTTTGGCGGAGCCACTAACCTCCCCCCCCCCCCCCCCCCCCCCCCCGATGTAATGCACGACCTGTGCCTATCGCCTATGTCTACACTTACTTCCCATGTCTGAAACTTCACACCCACTCGTTCCCTCGATATCCTCCTTCCTATATGAGCGCTAATTAGTATTCTTTTTGTCGGGAAGGGTCGCCTCCTCGACATTCGGAGCGCGGGGCTTCGAGCCGAGGCCGCGCACATAGCCGCGCTCGCACATGCGCCACGCTCACTCCCCCATCCACCCCCACGTCACAACCAGCACGCCTCAGCTCCTTCGTAGTGTCTAATTATTCCTCATTTTCCTATTCGAACGGGTTTTAGTAAGATTTTGGTCGCTAGGTACCTCAAAAAGCGAGGCACACGAGCGTAAATGCGGGACGCGGTCGTGGCGGGGAGCGGCTACACGCATTTTCTTACCTCGTACACTCCCCTCGACTTTCAAGCCCGCCGCAACACAGCCACCTGCGACCCAAACAACTGGTCCATCCATTTCATGATGCTCATGGGCGTTACCGAGCTGATTTTTTATTCACGAGAGGGTCTTACCGCACAACTCTTGCTCATCTTTAGGACGGTCAGCTTGTCGCCGACCTCATCGCGCACCGCTCACTCCCGACCTTTCACGTTGCCTGCACGCCCAACCCACCACACCAACCTTCGCCTCTGACTACCAAAAGTTTCAAAATCCTCTTGGCAATTTGTTTCGAGAAGCGTCGGGCTTGAGGTAGAGTTTGATCTGACTTTGGTCCTTCTGAGTCGGGCGGATGGCCCGACAGAGAGGTGGTGCGCTTAGGGTGCGAGCAACTGCAAATATAGCGATGATACGGTTTCCTTAGAAATATTTTAGAGATAAGTACTAGATTAAAATTTCGGTCCGTACCACACGTTTTTGTGGTACACGTACCGTACCACCCATTCTCCCGAGGCACTAGTACTTAGATAAATGGGCTAGGATATGACACTATGCATCTACATCTTCCGCGCTGGTCACGTTTCTGCCATGATCGCACACAGCGTGGACGACATTCTGTTGTAAGTAATGTCTTCTAGTTATTAGTTGCAAATAGCTACTGTAAGCTACTCTAGATATGATTAGTACATGTCTAGATCAGACATACCGATGAACTGTTTGACTCGGTACAGAGATGTCGCTAGGCTACAACTCTCTCAATTCTATTGTCCCGACACCACGCTTGTAGGCTGGTTGTCTGTGTGACTGTCATGTTTGCGTGACTGTGACTGTAACTACGTTTGCTTGAGTTATCTTCCACACTAACCGTGTTTGCATGGTTCAATAGGTTATGGGCCCTCCGCGTTTACGCGGGGTTTACTAGGGCACCGGCCGGAGTTTGTCCATTAAGGGGGAGTGTTTACATATCCCACCGTAGGACTACTAATGGACACATCTGTACGCTAGACTCCGGGGGAGTCTTGGCCCTCCACCTATAGGTGTTCGCTATAGGTGTTCGCCGCTCAGTCGCGATGCGATGCGTTCATATACACAATATGTTCCTATCGGGTACCGACTTTTGGCGGTACTTGGATAAGGGGTACAACTCCGTTCAAAGTACCGCCAAAAGTCGGTACCCGATAGGAACATATTGTGTATATGAACGCATCGCATCGCATCGCGACTGAGCGGCGAACACCTATAGCGAACACCTATCGGTGGAGGGCCAAGACTCCCCCGGAGTCTAGCGTACAGATGTGTCCATTAGTAGTCCTACGGAGGGATATGTAAACACATTCCCGCAGCATGCAATGATGCTAATTGCCTTGCATCGTTTAAGGCTCATCTTTGTGCCCGGTTCAAAATTAAGGACTTGGGTGACTTCTCATAAGTCCTCGGCATGCACATCACCCGCAACCGCTCAGCCCGCACCATATCTCCGGATCGGTCCAAATACTTGCGCGACATCCTCGCCAAGTACGGCATGACTGATTGTAGGCCCTCGTCCCTCCGTATTGACCCCGGCTTCATGTCCGGTCTCGTGCACATGGCCTCCCCTCCCCTTACCGGAGTGGCTAAGCAAGTTTACCCCAGCCTCCTCGCCAGTCTTATGTACGCGACAAGCTGCACGCGTCCCGATGTTACCACGGCGTTGAGCATCCTTGGATCAGCCATGCCAATCCCACGGAGGCACACTTGCAGACCCTAAAGAAGTTCCTTCAATACCTCCATGGCACTATCGACATGCGCTTGACGTTGGGAGAGGCACGGACCACAGTCTCCAGCTTTGCCGACGGGGACTGGGCAAACGACAATGGCATTTGCAAGTCGCGTTCGGGTTATCTCTTTGCCCTCGGACGCGGACCCATCATCTACAAGTTTAAACAACATACTTGTGTGGCCCAATCCACTTGCGAAGCTGAGTATCACTCTGCGGCTGACGTCACCAAGGAGGGACTCCACCTCCACCAACTTATGAGGGAGATCTTTAACGCTCCCATCACCGAAACCACCACCATATGGGAGGACAGCCAAAGCGCCATCGCGTACTCTCAAAATGCCTTGGTCAACGAGAAGACTAAATACACCGGTCAGAAGTGGCACTTCCTTAAGGACCTCGTGGAACAAGGGACAATCAAATTGAGCTATCACCCATTGACCAAACGGTGGCTGACATGTTCACCAAACCACTAATAGAACCTACATTGACAAGTCAACGAAGTGCAATCATGGGAGGAGCATATTCAATGCAACGCTTCATCCCGTAGCAACCTTCAGGGGGAGTGTTGTAAGTAATACCTTCTAGTTACTTAGTACGTTGGCTCCGGTGCGTTTGATTTGTACCATCGCCAGCGTGACCCTCCCGAGATCTTTTATTATTTGTCGCTCGACCGGCGGCCGGATACAACTCCCCGTGCAGTGCCTATTCTCGGTAGGTTTCCTCGAGATTGTTGGCCGCTACCAGTACCGCTACAGCTTTCGCCCGCGCGTGGTCATCCCCGTTCAAGGCTTAAGACATCGGCGCGCGTCATCGCTATCCTTATACGTGTACTAAAACTTTAGTACTTCTCTCAGTCCGCCAACGAGACTCAAATCACCCTACTGCACTCTTATCACTACCCGTAGTCGGAGCCCGCTATTCGCAAGGCCATCCTTTATTGCTCGGCGCACCACTACGGCGTTGTATGACGGAGTTTCCATTCGACTGTTGCGGCGCCATGTACACGGGTACCAACTAGCTTTTTTATTTAATCGTGAGCGTCTCCACCGCGGGCTTCAAAGCTCTTCACTACACTCTTCCCATAAAGTCCGTTACTAGCGGCACGTATTTAATTACCCGCCACGCACTGCCGCGATGGCCATGCAACTCGATTGGGGGGTAGAATAATGATTTGCGAACAGCACACCACGGCGCGTTGTTCACTGACGTGAGCACCTTTACCGGCACGCCCCAATTATTGTGGGCACCCACGTTGGATTTTCGGCCCATATTTTGCGGGCCGAAATTCGTGCATGTGCAGGTTATGCACGCCTCTATGCGTGGCTCGGCACACGTAGTGTCGCGACAAGCCGGGAGATTACTCGACACTGGGTTTTCAGCATGTTTGCACAATTGCACTAATATCCGCCGACTGTGTTGCGCCCGGCCGTCTACAAAGCGGCGACACCGAGAATGGCATGTCGTGTGCACTGGTTTTTCTTGCCACGTGCCCGGAAATACCACCAAGGAGCACGGGCTGGGGGCCTATTAGGCTTGAGGGGCAGTTGACTTGGAGTGTAAGCACCCTGGCGCGCGGATCGTTGGCCTTAGAAACTTGCGCATCGCCGGGCGTGAAAAATGGCGGGGAGCTTTCAAAGTACCCTAGCACGGGCCTTAATCTGGCCGGCGGCAAAGGGCACGGCACCATGCCATCATGGGGCATGAAATGGGCAACGCCGTGAATAGAAGAAATATAGAGCGCTGATTGTTGAGCGTATTAGCGGAGCGGGTATGCGGGTACCACCTGTCTAGGGGTTGCTAGCCCCGCGCGAATGTGGCAGATTTTGAAACCCTTAAAGCTTTATTTGGCTGTACGAGGGCTTGGATGACATCGGACGGCGGATTTGACGCGAAAACCTGCCGGTAGGCGTATATTAAGTTGAAAAACTTATATTTACTTGGGGGAAGGGCTCCCACTTGCAACTTAGTTTGCTCGATTCGGACATTGTACGGCGAAGTTAGGCTTTTTTAAGCGTCCCAAGCTGTGGTCTTCCGGCCCCGAGCCCACCCACGTCAAGCATATTAACGGCACATGCCATCACACCCACGTGCTCCCATGTTTGCGGACAACATGCTGGGATCATAAAAACCGCATGTTGTGTCGCCCATTTTGGGATTTTTTACGAGCCAAAGCGTGGCAAATCCGAATTCCGGGGCGCCCGAATCAGGGTATACACCGAAATCGGGGTTGGGCCGCAAACCCTTATACGTCATATCGTAGCCGTGACGGGCCCCATTTGTGCCCCGCTTCCCCCTTACCGTTAACTCAAGCCTTACCGTTAACACAAGTTTCGGCCCGCCTTTTCAACGAGCTAAGTACAGTTAAACCCTAGAAACCCTACATGGTAAACACCCGCCCTACGCGAAAGGCCCTATTTCACTAGTAACGGACTTTATGGGAAGAGTGAAAAACACCGCTAGGCTAGAGGCGCATAGGACCGGCATCGAGGAGCCCACCACGTGGGCGATGAATCAAGGGCACGCCAAAGCGCCACCTCGGGCGACTTCCGATATAATTCAAGCCACAACCTCCCCTTTTTCGATCCCGCGTGCTCAACTGATTTTAGGACGCGACACACGTGCCACCCTTGATAGCCGCCGCAGCGACCCGGCCGGGACATACCCATCGGCAACTTCCACCGCGCCACCTTTAGGCCGGTCGCCCGGTGGTGGCTCTGGGTCGTGCCCTATGGCCCCCACCCCGGGCGATCTTCCCGCATCATCACCTTATGCTCAAGCGCCTTTCCATGCCTTACGACCTGGCAGTGCTTCGTCTTGAGTTTTACCCCCCGCTCCCACAATACGCCCCCCCGCTATTTTGAAGTGCGTTGATTGCTCCGCGTCGTTCCCGACCCTTCAAGCGTTGTGCGCCCATCTAAATTCCCCCGGGACAACGTGCACTTTCGCGCCCGATAGTTGTCCAATAGTGGATGCCGATCGCCACCTTCTCGCGCCGTGCACTTTTTGCGGACGATGCTTTCGGAGCAGTGGCCTTAGTAGACACCAACATTCTTGTATTTACCGCAATACTACGCCCTCCCAACCGCCGGCATGCGGTGCTTCGCTTCCGCGCGGTCGGCCGTCTCCGGTTCATCCCCGGTCCTTATCCCCCGCCGTCCAATGGTGCCTTGACCATGTGGGCACTGGTGGGGAGAACTTCAAAGTCCGTTTCGCGTCCTGCCTCCTTTCCTTCCGATTTAGCACATCCTCGAACGGCGTTCCCCCTTCGGTGGTACGCCTCGTCAAGCCGGTCTTCGAGGAGCATATCGGTTGCGTTTTGTCTTTCCGTGGTAGGGCCACCCAAGGGGCCTCCGCGGAAGCAGCTTGGGCGGAGTTGCTTATATTTCCGCGCTTAGTTTTGCGCCCCATGCCTCATTTCACTTTTGCGGAGCATTTGCAACAGCCCCGGTCGCTGATTACCGTGACAACCGCTTAGCCCATTGGGCGTCATGAGATCTCCATACATTGTTTTCCGCCGCTCGCGCTCACGCATCCCTTACCAATAGACGGGCACCGCCGCCTACCTCACTTCCGAGGGCCGGTACCGACCCCAACTCCCCTACGCAGCCCTTCCATAATGGCGTCTCGGTCAAGGTAGCAAACTGGGCGGCTAGTCTAGCTGCGGTGGGGGAGTACCTTCATGCTATGGAGGGCCTAAACTCCAATCCCGTCGCAAGTGGTCGTAGGGTGCACGAGGAAATATCACGACTGCACCCACACGACGATGACGGCCTCGCGGACGTGTTGTTGGATCCCTTCTCCCTCCCTCGTATCAAACTCCATGCTTCGGAAGTTGATATTATGGAGATCGTTGCTAGATGCCCTAGAAAGTCTAGACCTTAAGTCGATGGTTGGAGGTTTGAGACTCTTCGCGCGTTGGGTTTGTTAAACCGTGCACACACGATCAATATGGAAGGTAACGCAAAAGTAGTTACAATCACAGTCACGCAAAAGGGACAGTCACAGAGACAGCCTGCCCGAGGCGTGGTGGCGGGACAACATAAGAGCTGTAACCTAGCGACAACTCTGTACCGAATCAAACAGGTCATCGGTATGTCCGATCTAGACATGCATTGATCATATCTAGAATAGCTTACATTAGCTATCTGCAACTAATAACTGTAAGGTGTTACTTACAACAGGGTTCCCTTTGTACTCTTACCGGTATAGCCGAAGCCATTGTGAATGCCGAGGTTCCACCAAGCGTTGCCTCATTCATCGCCTACGCCACACTTATCCCACTAGACAAGCTTGATCGCGAACAACGACGCGCACAAGAGCAAGAACTTCGCTACCAAAAGGGGACGTTGCGCCCGATTGGAATTGGCTCCGTTTTAGTTTGTTTCGCGAATCGTGCGCTTCTCGCCGTAATTGGCGACGAAGGATCTCAATGGTTGGCTGCTCGGCACCAATTTGGGGTCGTCGTCCGCGGCGGGGTTGAGATAGTACCATTCATGGTTTGAGCCGCGCCTGACGCCTCACCGGACTGGGCGGATATACAAGGCAACGCATCCAACGCGTTCAACGCGTTCTTGCTGCGTCCCTTGTTTGCAGAATTGTTTTCAAATCTCGCGCTTCAACCGTTGCTCCGCGTCGCTCCTATGTTGTGTGGCCGTCCATCCACCTTGTACGTTTACGACTCATCAAACTCCCACATCCCGGCTATGTGTATCCTGAGTGCCCGTGGAGTCCATCCAAGGTTGCGTTCTCGGGGCAATGTTTTTCGAAATAGTTGCCTCCCGGGTATATAAAAATTGGTTGCGATTGCCCCGAATGAATCCGTCTCTCGTAGCTATTGGCGATGCTATGTCGGAGGCGTATGCTAGCGTCGGCCTCACATTAACCATCCGCAAAAATTGTTTGTATTCCGAAATCATCAGGGGGGGGGGGGGGAGCAATGGGTATATCCGATTTTGCTCGAGAAGTGTTCGAAACGGCCTTAAGAATTCAACAAGTATGAGGCCTATGGCGAACGCCTAAGGGGTCTACAGGCTCACCATCACTCTCTGTTGTAAGTAATACCGCATACGTATTAATTGCAGATAGCTACTGTAAGCTATTCTAGATATGATTAGTACATGTCTAGATCGGACATACCGATAAACTGTTTGACTCGGTACAGAGCTGTCGCTAGGCTACAGCTCTCACACTACTGTTGTCCCGACACCACGCATGTAGGCTGGTTGTCGCCTTAACTGTTCCGTTTGCGGGACTGTGTCTGTAACTACGTTTGCGTACGTTATCTTCCACACTAATTGTGTTTGCATGGTTTAATAGGTTATGGGCCCCCGCCTCACGTCACTCACGCGCGACAACCTGGTTCGGCGAGCTGCGATCGACAGCTCTCCCGCAGAAGGCAAGTTTCTATAGACACCTAGTACTTTCAACTTGTAGTCGGCGGTATCGCCAGTACAAACTGCGATTTTAAAACCCGCCACCACCCTCTTAAGTCAGCCACCCGCCGGAGATATCCAGCCACCCACACCGACGCACTCGTCGTGTGTGGACAGGGTGCACACAGGTCCAAGCTGGAGAACGGGGGGGTGCACTGTCGGGTGAATACGCATCCACAGGTTGCACGCTAGCCGTAGCTTACCTTTTTTATTTTCATATTAGCTTAGCGACTAGGCCATCAGCGCAGCGCTCCACCTGTCCTGGCCTTGGCCTCGACTTGTGCCCCACACTGGGTGGAGGATACAGAGAAGGTGCTTTGAGACACCCCGGGGCTACAAGCCGAGGGGTCGGCGGGCATCAGGCCGTCTCTTTGCATACCGCTGTTAGGCACGAGTCCGGCTAGCGGTTTTTACCGCTGCCTGTTTTTAATCCAACCCTTTCTTTTTCGCCCTCTGTCGAAATGGCGCAGAAAAACCCGCCTGTTGCACCTGTTAATTCCCCTGACCCAGGCTCTCAGCAGAGCACTGTCCATACTACTCAGGGTGTTCTCGAGCTGCTCCGTGTGCAACTGACGCGCCTTGACGCGTATCTCGACTCGCAGTCGGCCGCGGGTGCTGTTGCTGCTGCGGGTGCTAATCCGCACCCCCCTGTCGCTCAGCGCCGCCACGATGCTCACCTCGCACACCTTCCGGACGGCCACCACGTGCACACCCTCCCCCTCGAACACCCCCCGGATACTCTCGCGCCGATCTTTGCGCAAGTTGCGCGCTTGACAGCTCGTTTCGACTCGCAGTCGGCCGCGGGTGCTGTTGCTGCTGCGGGTGCTAATCGAGCGCGCTGATAATGCCGCCCTAGATATGGCGGCTGAGATATTAGGCATGCCCGTAGCTAGCCTACCCCGCAACACTCGCTCCGAGATGTTTCTTCCCATGCGTTTCGAGAGTATGGGGGTGGGGGACTTGGTTGCCTTGGCGGATGCGGCCCATGTCGGAGCGACCGGTTTGACAGTGGGCTCCGCTATCCGTTTCCTTACATCGCAAAATGATCGCGTGCGCGGGGATTCCCACGATGAGGTTCCGATGGAGTCGATAATGTATGGACGGTTAGCGACTGCTATGACCACATCAATGTCCTAAAGGCATGGTACACCGGACGGATACGACGGCAACAACGAACCTATGTGGTCGTTAGAATTGGCTCGATGCGTCGGAGGTGCTTCGGCCCACACCGCTCATACTTATGTAGTGACGGCCCTTGCGGAAGTCATCTCCTAGGTTCGTCGCGCACTCGGGGCTCTTGTCGAGGTTCTCACACATCCCACGATGTTAGTTAAACTCCCCAGCGGCAACGACGGCCGCCGCGCGGATGTGGGTATCTTGCATTATCACGGCATCCGAGGCTCAAAACTTGCCCTTGACGCCGTGGTTTCCGGTTTGTTCGGCGGTTCTAGCCCCCCGTCTCCCGAGGTCGCTCTTTACACAGTGCTGAGAAGACCAAGTTCGAGGAGTACTCGGAGAGGGTGAGGATTCGCCCCGACATCCGGTTTATTCCCTTTCCAGTCACGGAATTTGGTATTCTCGATGGCCACGCCACGGCTTTCTTGACGGAGCTAGCCAAGCAGGCAGCCGCCTCTAAAGGGATGCATGTGGGCAAGTTGTTGGACTCCTTGCGTCAAAATGTTTCTGTCGCCGTCCATATTGCTCACGCGGACAACGTCTTGCGCGGTTTGTCTGCCGCCGCAGACGGTGTGGAGGCCGCTTCTTCTTCGGATGGGATGCCTTCTCATGTCACGGCGCTCTTCACCCGCGCCATGGGCCGCAAGCGTCCCCGTGCTTCCTCGAGCGGCCCGTGAGGCGCCACTTGTCGCCTCCGCGTGTTGCATTCTCGGCGTTGCCTAGGAGTTTCTTTAGTTCAAGCTGCTAGGTGTGCGCACAATGTAGTGCTTCATCCTTTTGCCTTGCTTTGGATTCCGTGATCCTCTTGTCACTCATGCCCTTTTGTTTCGCCTCCCATTTTCCCTGTCCGTCGTCACATCGTGCTCATGTTGTTCTGATGCTTCTTGTAATCCATATTTATTATAATACGATATACAATATCCGTATTACCGGGTACGTGTACCTGCACTTTTGTTGCGGGAGCTGCTGCATAATGGCAAGGCAGGCCCGACCGGTCGGGCCAGTAGTACCCCGCGGCGGAGTTCACGCTCCTCCTCACTGCCACCTGTAGGCGATAATACTGTGACAACACCCGCAGCAACGCGCCCACTTCACCCGGAGCGCCGCTGCCAACCTTTCGTCACAGCGAAGGTTTGCGTCTAGGCCACATACTCATTACCTTTTCCCCAGACGGCCATCGCCGCACCGTGAATGCTCGTCGCTGAGGCGAGACGAGCTCGGGGGGAGCGGGGAGTCGTCGCTGGTTGACTCACTTGACTTCCCGATAGCGCAGCAGCTCAGCGCGGTTTCCTGAATCATTTCAGGTCGCCAGTTATGTGCAACACTTGACGCCTCCGGACTTAATTGAACGAGAGGCGGGGGTTCATCTTATCTTAAGCTCGGGATGAAAGAGGCCGAAAGGACGTAGTTGTGTTGATGAGGGGTATGCATGTAAAAATCCGTCAAAGGAAGGAGGGACAAGCGAGCGAGGGAGCGTAGCGGTGCACCTCTGCACCGGTCGAGGGCCAGGGCGGAGAGTGCTAGGTGGTCTGTTGTGCTTGCTGCTAGCCCCTGGTGTGTGTCTTGCACGTATTTATCACTATGCATATGCGCTTTGTTGCTGACTTTCCTGTGGTGTTGGTTTCAACACCATCCCCGCGTTTCAGGACGAGGATTCCATGTAAATCAACCAGTCGGCGATGCAGCGGGACTAGCCCTGCGGGCTGAGCATTTAGAGGAAGTAGCTTAAGAGCTGCTACTTCCAACGCATCTCATACGATGGACTTCCTACGCCGTAAGCACGGTGGAGAGCCGGTGGGGACTGGCCAACCTCAGCACCCCGCTTCTTCGCATTATTTTGACCTTGCCTTGCCTTGCGGTCTGTGCAGCTATGCTCGTGGAGTAGGGCAAATGACATTGGGAGCTGGCCAGGGAGAGCAAATACCCGCAGGGAGGGTCTGTGTGCTATGTAGCGTCGTGTTGTTTGGGTATGTCAGTCTGTCAAGTACGCATATGCCTGGGAATTTATTCTGCAGGTGCGCTTTGACTTCACGGTCCATGTGAAGGAGCTGGGCCCCTGGCCTTCGGGGAAGAAAAGCATTGCAATTGGATGGCAGCGGGGCTCAAAGCGCAAGGGCTCTACGCGCAGCCAAGAGCCTGTAAAGAAAAGCGGCGCCCTCTTCAGCACGTAGGCCGAGCCTCACACCCTGTGTCTGGACCCCCACTCTTCCTTTATCACAATTGACTATATGACACTGCGGGATTTAATTTCACCTGCAGGTATAATTTCGACGAGGCATTCCAAGTTCCAGCGACGCTGTACCGCGAAAACATGGCAGACTCAAACGCGCCTGGAAAGTGCGTAGAGCTGGGGCTGGCTGTGTAGCGCGTTGCATTGCTTGTATCCGCACTGGTGGCTGATGTACTTGGCTATTGCGGTATCAGGTTCCGGAAGAAGTGTTTAGTGCTGGCAATTCTGGAAACAGATGGACGTGCCAAGGCGACTGGTATCCTGGGCCGCGTGGTCATCAATTTGGCAGAGTACGCAGGCTACGATGTGGAGGAGTTCCTGCATTTCCCTGTCACCTGCAACCGTGCCATCTCTGCCGCAGTCGGCCAGCCGCTGCTTCGCATTGATCTGGTTTGCCGATGGAAAAAGAAGCAGGTGTGCATGTCTTTCTCCCCCCCCCCCCCCCCCCCCCACCTCCAGCAGTTGTTGGGCAAGTTTATTGTGTGCCAGCTAGCCTGTGATCTGGATGTGCTGCTTCCAGCCAAGTAAGCACCGCGAGGGATCTATTGGCGGCGCCTCCTCCATCTCCACTGACACCTCCAACTCAACACTGAGCTCACATCTGTCGTCCTTTAAGCCGGCGCGCGCAAGCAGTATGATGTCGGCGAACAGCGGAGCCTCTCCGAAGGTAATCCCCCCCCACTCCCCGCGCACGCACACACACACACACACACACACACACACATGCCCGCGCACGCACGCCGGCTCCGCCGTATGTTGCCAGCGTAATCTTATCCAGGCTCCTAAGACGCTGCAGCACTGAGAAAGGCGTTGGTGATTTCTGGCGGCAGGACCACGTGCGCAGGCAACTAGCTGACCTGGAGGGATTTGAAGACGTAGTTGGGGCTGCGGTGGAGGATGGGGGTGGGGCCAGCAGCTCACACCTGACAGGGCGTAGTCGACCGCCTGGCCTGCCACCGACGCATCAAGCTAGCGGGGGTGGCCAAGGGGGTAGTGAGCCAGTGCATCAGGCGAGAGAGGCGGCAGACACAGCGGGGTCTCGGCCAGAGCGGGGCCGAACATCACAGGTGTCTGCCAGCTCAAACCCAAACACTTTGGAATCGATTGCGGAAGGCGACGGTGATGGCAGCAGCCCACAGGCGGTTGCGACACCGATGGAAATCCTGACGCGGGGAAAGTCGAAGTTGGATAAGGTCAGTAGATGGCTGGACGAACAGCCAGAGTCATCGGGGCTGGAGGAGCAGGACGGAGAACAACCTCTGGTAAGCGCGCTGTTGTGCACCGGTGGAGATGTCAGCATCGTGTGTCATGCATGGCGCCGTGTGTGAACTTTTCAAGTTACCTACACTGTCTTACATCACACAGGGACTCTCGCATGGGCCTGGCGAACCGCGGGTGGCTGGTACAGGTGAGCAGACATTACGGGCACAGGCGGGCACTGCCTCCGGTTCGCAGAGCTTCAGCTCAGCACAGGTAGAGGCTCCGGAGAGCCCCTTCGCTTCTGACGCGTCTGGCCAGGCACCAGGCCGCAGGACTTTTGGCAGCCCAAGTGGCGACATGGCTGAGGCGTCGCGAGAAGAGGACGCCAGCAACCCCTTTGCCTCCTCTCCGCTGGGTGAGGACACTAGGGCTGCTGTGAACCCGTTTGTATCCCCGCCCGAAAACGCAACTAAGCTGAACGGGAAGCCAGGTCCGTACGAAGGCAAGCCTGGCGCGGATGGAGGTACTAACCCCTTCGAGTCTCCGCCGGATGGGGCAGATGTAGGGGCAGTATCAGGGAGCAATAACCCTTTTGATGAAAAGGATGGGCAGGTGTCTGTGGTGTCAGGGCAGTCGAGCCAAAACGCTGCGGCCGTAAATCCCTTTGCAGCGGTCTCAAGGGCGAGTGTTCATCGGCGCAGTGATAGCACGCCGGCCGATCCAGGACACAAGCTCAATAACCCATACGCGGGCGCACGTGAAATGGACCGGTCCAGCCGGCACAGCGAAGGCCAGGCGTCCGTTAGGCCGACCACGGAGGCCGTCCCTGTCGCGTCTTCTGTGTCTGCTCGTGGCACAGACCGCCAGCAGTCCAACGGGCAGTTTGGTACCGCCGACCTGACGGGCCCCATCATAGAAGCCCTTGGATGGAAGAACGCAATGGCGGAGGCGACCGTGCGGCTGCAGATGCTAGCGGCAATGGAGGCGTCCGTCTATTTTGCTCGCCGGCAGGTGTGATAACTTGATCACCATCTCCTCTTGTACAGTAGTCACGGCAGGGTTTGGATGCGGTAATGTTGTCAGATCCATACTGTGGTTCCCAAATGGATGTTTGACTCACAACACGGTTTCCTCAGGGAAATTCGGGGCTGAGGCGTCGCATGCAGCGTAGCCACAGCCCCGCCCGCCGCCTTGCAAGGACCATCAAGGCGCTGGGGCCCGTCACAGGGCGTGCGTTTGGGCGGCACGCGATTCAAGGTATCCGCGGTATCGCAGAGGGCAGTGGTGAGGACGTAGGCGGGCTCATCTTCTGGTGGTGCAATTGTGTGGCTCTCCGCGTCATGCTAACTTCGGATAGGTTTGAGCACTCACTATTTGTATTCGTAACGACTTCCGCTGTCTTGTGTATTTACGCATTGTCTTTTCTCACTCAACATCCGTCCGGGACACTCATGGTTATATGCAGGCTGGTCGCCGGTGCGAACTTTGAGCACAAAGACTGGGAGCACACAGTGGTACGCACCAATCTTGTACACTGCAGCTAATGGGGGAGTCGCACTTGCCTGTTGAGCTTGTCTGAGTGTCCTGGGGGTGTGTGCTTGTGTAGACGGACCTATGTGTGGCGGTCGCAGCCCTGGAGCGTCACCTGTATGAGCGCACGCTGCAGTCTGTTTGGTGGCGTCTTTTTGTTCCTGCGGTGGCTAGCTCAGACGCGCACGCGCGAAGTGCCAATGCTCGGACCGGTGGTAATGGCAAATCGGAGGATGACAGCAGTGCCTTAAGCCGCTGGCAAGAAGCTCTCGAAGCCATGCGTGCTACGTTGTGCCCCCTCAGTCTCGCTCAGGTAAACAGACACACCGACCTTAGCAAGTGTTCACTGCATTCTTTTGTTTATTTATATGCGCCATTCCAATAATTGAATATTATACTCGAACCAGGTGGGGGGGCACGCGAAGCTGCTGGCTTCGCAGGTCTTGTGCGTCTGCCTCCGGCGGATGGACCTTATGCTCTTCACGGCCTTAGTGTCCGGCGGTGTAGATGAACCACTGCCCGAAGTATTCGCGGACTTGGGCGATGGGGCCCTTTCAGAGGTGTCATACCTTTTTCCAAATTTAGATGAAGGTGTTCTACCGTTCTCAAAGGTATGTGTGATGGCCAAAATGCCCCCCCCCCCCCCCCCTCCCCCCCCTTTCTCACGCACCAAAAATAAAATAAACTCAATAGTAAAAATCTCGGTTGCTCTGAACTCGTATGTTATACTGCAGCGCTTGACATTCAGCACTGGAATGCGCGTCAAGATGGCACTCTCCAAGTGGGAAGCATGGGCCTCGGATGCGGGCGTATCTGCAGCCAATGGTTCGCGGGCCCATTTGGCTTTCATACAAGTAATCAGACGGTGTCACTGGAGTTGCACTAAGTTTGTGTACTCATATTCCTAGCCCCTACCACAGATATCTTCCCGCTCCTCCGCAGCGTTGCAGATCTGTTGATGCTCCCCAAGGTGCGGATTCCGTCTGTACTGTCCTTAAGCCACATCTTGAAAATATGAAGGCTCAGCCCCTCACAAGTCACCGCCCGATGTCGATCAACATTCTGCAGGAATTGTTGCTTGAAGCCGAGACACGGGCAGAGGTGTGCCCAATGCTAGGGCTGCCGCAAATCCTGGACCTCGTACAAAGATTTGAACCTGACGACTACACACCTGAGCCAGTGCCACAGCACTTGATACGAAGCCTAGAGCAGCAGGTGATGATTCTAGTCTAGCAGATAGGGGGCTATTTTCCTTTGTGTATGCCCGTTACCTAAGAGGGGAGAGTGATCGTCTGGTGTACGAACCGGTATAGCACGTTCGAGAATGTTGCTTCGCCCTGGTCCACAGGCAGTGTCACGTGGCAAGAGGGCATCTTTGAGGCGGCTTCAGAGCAAAGAGGAGGAACCATCAATCTTCGACAGCCCAAGAAAGCAGACCTCGACGCATGGAAAGCATTTAAGGGACGTGGTACAGGGAGGGTTGCCCGCGGTGGAGCGCGCTGTGGCCGTTGAGGCATGGGGGCATCCTGGCTCAATGAGCCACGAGCCCTCTGGGATGGAGCTTGATTCTAAGAGTGGGGATGAGCTTGACGAGCTAGCAGTAGAGGTGTGCCAGTCGGTCGCGGTGCGAGGTGCGGGCCGGAGGCCTGCAAACCGCTGGCAGAGGTTTGCGCTGCTCAAGCAGCTCTGGCGAGGAGTTTGACACCCCGTGGTTTAAGCGAGAAGGATCGGGGCGGATAGGGTGTAAACTTGCATATTATGTGGTGGGAAAACCATGCCTGATGAATGGCAGCTATTGTCACAAATGCTCTCGCACACATTTTGGTATGCTGTAGACTCCGCACGAGGCGAACCGATGGCATGTGTTCCAGTAGCTTCCGAATTGTTGAGGTTGCAGGGTCGTAAAGGGAGAAGCTGCTCGCACAGCAAGCCATGCCGTGTGAAACTTCCCTCAACCGTTGTGCAGTGAAATATCAATTACCTGCCTGTTGTGTCACCTGCATCGAGGGGAAGAGCTCCATAACCTCCAACGCCATCTCTCCAAACGAGGCCTGTGGTTTGGAAGACCCTTCAACCACTCGGCCCTGCCCATTCTCGCGTAGCCGCAGTACTTGTGATAAAATACCGCAACCCGCCAACTCAATCCGATCGTCATACACATCTACCAGACCGTAGCAGTCTACCCCAGGCGCTGTCTCGATAATGCCCTACACATGAAAGCAGTTAGAAACGGCTCAGAACAATAGTGTGCGGGATCGATGTGGCAAGGGGAATAGGAGTATAATCAAGCTGTCGCACGCACCTTTAGGACGCGATGGTGCACTCCTTGCTCATCGCAATGGTAGCCATCATTATGGGTGTGACCTGAAATAGTGGCCACCACGTTGGGACAGGCCTCCACAATAGCCAGGATGTCCGAATAGTTCCAGATGAGTGTGGAATTGTGGCAACTACTGGGGTGAATGGGGACGTGGGAGCCCAAAATCACGCGCTGCCCCGCATCCACAGCAGCTTGGCACTCAGCATGCAGCCACTGTAGCTGCGCGGCCCCTACTCCTCCGTTGTACTTAACGAAACGGCGCTCCGTGCCCTCTAGACCGACTGGGCTATTTTTTTCCTGGGCACGACGAATGGGGTTAGATGCCTCCAGCTGTGTCAGTAGGGTCGAATGACAGCATTAATCACCCCAATCACGTTTCAGTTTCTGGAGGCAGCCGGAGAATACGTAAGAGCGACGACGCACCTGATTGGGGTTACGTTCCGCTAGAAGCGCTGCAGCCATTTGAGAGTGCGGGTGGCTGGCCTCCCGCCCGAGGGCGCTAACATCATACGCATCCAACATCACGATTTTCCAGCCAGGATGCGGGGTTACGCTGTAATAGCTGCTACCAGGCGCGTGGTTGGAAGGAATGCCCAATCTGGGGAGGAGAGCAAAGTGTAAATTCGGGCACACGGATAAGGACGGCGGGACCTGCCAAAGCGCTTCAAGCACAGTGCTTGGCTGCCTAAGATGAGAGGAAAGCCTGCTAAAATAGGAGAACAGTGGCGGTGTTAATATTGGAGCGCGGACCGTGTTATTAAGTGCTCGCGGCTGAGGTTGTAGAAGTCGTGGTTCCCAAGCAAGTGGTACACGGGAGCCCCAAAGGCAATAAACTCCCGTAGTACCCTCTCTAACGCCTCTCCCGCGTTGTCCTGCCGCATGCGGGCGAGGTATGCCTTAGATCACAAAGTTCCACCCCGAGTCCACTCGCCCGCTGCGACCTGAGTGGTGACTCCTCACAACATCGTGTCACCGCGGCTTTGTTGAAGACGCAAGAGTAAGAGAACTTCAGGGGGGGAGCACCCAGTAAGCTCGCCTCCAGAATTCTATCCTGCGCTTACCTTGGCATAGCCGTCCACGGTGTCGCCGAAGTTGACGCCAAAAGCGCACCCGTTGTTACGCCACCCCTCCACCGCCCGACGCACGCTCGTCAGCGCCGCCCTATAAAACCTGCGAGGGAGCGACAAGCTTGAATATTACTCGCAGACAAAATAGTGTGTGACCACTTCACTGGAAATTTCGTGCTATTGCCAATAATTTTTGGAACGTACCGGGGCACGCCCTTGAATGAGGCGCCGTCAGGGATGTCTGCATACTGCACGTCAGAGCAGACCCCGAAGCGGAATTGCCGTTGGTTGCCGAGACCCCCCCTGATACCCGCAGTTGTCATACAGGAATGTTGGAGTTCTGCGTGCTTCGATAAGCGCTAGCAATAGCTAACGCAAGGACGCAGGTGTCTGGTATCTCGGGCGTGCCCTTGGTCGCCGCTAGCGGAATTTTTGCTTCTGAGAGTGAGAGTTCCTGTTTCTTTCAGGGCGCGAGCAGGCGCACGGTGGGGGGAGGTGAGGCTGCAGTGTTCGTTTAGGGAAGCATGGGAACAATAATTACTTATAAAATTAAGTTTGGAAATGGATGAGAAGAAAAGACACACTGGAGTATATATTTTTATTGCAGTTTTCTATGCACTACACCATGCAATCAGCAGGCAGGACCTGATACGACAACTCACTTGTTGGGTAGGCTCAGAGTGTACTGACCGAGGTGGTCCGAACGTCCGAACACGGGCATTGGTTAAAGAAAAGGAAGGAATCTAGGTGGCAAGTAATGTCCCACTGTGTTAACAGTCTCCGGGTCTACTACAGTACCGGCCACTTCGAAAAAAGTACTCCAAGTACGACTGCTCCTCCAGCCAACTCGTACTCGTAGTACTGTCTCCCTTCTCTTCAACCTCCGCACGTGCTCCCCACGCTCCACATCCTAAATATCGTCCGGGGGATTTCAAGGGGTTGTAGTTACATGGAGTTGTATGGTGTGGCGTTCCGCCGGGGTGACGCAACCTCAAAGGGAGGACGTACATTGTTCCCTCACCAAACCTGCACGACAAGGGTATCGTTGTTGTTCGCGCTATCGCATCTATAAAAAATTGGGCCAATCGCCAAGCGTTAGTAACCTCGAAATAGACCAATCGTTCACATGGCGGGGGGGGGGGGGGGAGACAAGATTGCCAGTCAGTGTTACTCGAGAGAGAATGGCGACCGACCCACATGTCGTTGCTTTTTAGCCTGGTGCTACGCGCCTAGAAAACCTGCATTTTCTGTCGCTCCGTTCCACGGCGCAGTACATCACAAGTTCGTATTGCTTACTTCCACTGCACTCAGAAAACTCCACGTTTTCTATGCACTACACCATGCAATCAGACATGATACGACAACTCACTTGTTGGGTAGGCTCAGAGTGTATTGACCGAGAGTTTAGCAAGATCGGCGGAGCCTGAGGTCGTGTGCGAAATATTACAGAGGTTACAGCGAATTCTACCGATTTGAAAAGTAATTACCAACCCTGCGGAGCCAGAGGTCGTGTACAAACAATATGTACAATTTCAAGCGACTCATGTTGCGCATACTTATAATTTGTAGTGCGGGTACCAAGAAGGGTTCAAAGTCAGGCCCACAAAAGCCGTAGCGGTTAAGCACGTCGGACGCTGGTGGTCCTACATGAATCGATATTTTGTGTGAGTTATTGTTCTTTGCCGTAGCATATGATATACATAATGCGTCAATTATGGCACACACGGAACATAGTTAAACCGGCACGAGGGCCCGGAGCCTCATAGGCGTTTAACTATACGGGGTAGCCTGGGTCGAAGGCCTACCAGATGATAACGTCTCATCTAAGCCGGAGCTTCTTCAGACGCCGCGTCAAAGCGGTCTGGCTCTCCCATGTAACACGAACAGGGAGAGAACTATGCACTCAAAGAGCCATAGATATATATACGCCCATTCGGCGGGGGTCAGACCCGCAGGTGAAACAAAGTCAAACCGTGTTAACTTTATGATTATCCATGTTTGGCGGCTGCATTCGGGCATCTCAGTTGAACGTGTCCGTAAGCACCTTAAGAAAGCATGGTCCTTATTGTCATTCGCCCCGTGTAGGTGCGAGATGGAGGGGGCTTATTATTGTTTAGGCGCGAAGAGGGACGCGCTCTAAGCGCCACATATGATGGCGCCTTCACGGCGACATGTGAACTTGCGATACGGCTACCGCGTCCATGAGGAGCGCTTACACGATTGGGACGTGGACGGCCACCGGGGCTAGCGCGTGCTGCCTTCGCAACTTGTTGCGCGCGTACAGCGGGTGTAAACGACATATCACAACCGTGGATTGGGTCGCCTCTATATGTATCTACCGAGAGGTTATTATGTCTACGTTTTAAGATCTTTAAGGGAACCACATCAGGTGGGCTTGCCTTCATTTACGTGTACTAACGTGAAGAACAACTATCGCAACCATTTCACTACTAGTATCACAAGAGCCTACGCTCTATGAAGGAACCCTATGAGGTGGGCCCGACTCCATTCATGAGTAAGAACGTCAAGAGTAAACATCGCAGCAAGCTTACTAGTATTACCAGAGCATGAGACGAGATAGCGTATGCATGTTGTTTTCATAAGAGCCTTAGTTTTTACGCGTGTCTTATAACTGTGGTTCTGCAACAATCAATAGCTTTATTGTTGTGTACTACCGTAACAGGTGGGCATTCCACCTTGCTAGTGACAAGGTTCAAGTGATTAACAGTTATACGTCAATCCTAGCACAAACTTGGCACGTGGGCCATTAGTAGCCTCAACGGTATTCAACTACACGGGGTAGCTTGGTTCGCATGCCTACTATATTATGATGCGGTCCTACCTAATCGGGGTTTTGCAGACGCCGCGTCAGAGCGGTATGGCTCTACCATGTATCACGAACATGTAGAGAAAACAACCAAGTTCGAGTGTTACAGATAGCCTTACATGCGTTAAACTACGCGGGGTAGCCTGGGTCGCATGCCTACCAGATGATACGGTCTCATCTTAAGCCGGGGCTTCTTCAGACGTCGCGTCAGAGCGGTCTAACTCTACCATGTAGCACGAACATGTACAGAAAACAACACAATTAGAGTGTCTTTACATGTGTTTAATTACACGGGGTAGCGGCATAGTTTTCATGGCTACCGGATGATACAGTCCCATCCATGCCGGAACTTCTTGTGACACCGCGACAGTGCGGTCTTACTCTACCATGTATCAAGAAAATAGAGAAAGAATAACTCGATTAGAGTGTAAAAGATGTGTACAAGCTACCGTAAGGAGACAGCCCCAAAGGGGATATATAAAGCCTTGCATTTGGTACTCTTACTAAGCACGTTGATTAACAGCCGCATTAGGGTCTGACTATATATCGCCCTATAGAGGGGCACGTTGTGGGCGAGGTTGGTTGTTAAAATGATTACCACTAGCTTCGAACGCCTTAATCGCAACGGGGAATTTAGATCGCAAAATTTCCGAATGATACCGTCTCATCCGAGCCTGAGCGCAAGCACAAGTCACCACGAACAGCAGGCTAACTCCATTCATTATGCTACATGACGGGTAACCGCAAAAAGCACTAGCCTCACACGTAATAGTTGCACCTCGAAATTTAGGTCGCAGAATGCCAAGACGAAACAATCTCATGCGTCCGAGCCAGAGCTCACATGTCACCATCAGCGGTGGGCCTTACTCCATTCATGTCGCCAACCTAAAGAGTACGCACAATAGCCACTAGTCTCGTAAGCCGTTATTACACGGGATAACCATGGTCGCAGAATTGAACATGTCGCCACGTGTGGCGGGCCGAACTCTATTCAAATATGTTGCGAATATGAAGAGCAAACACATGTGCACACACACACACACACACGCGCGCGGCGAAGTAACGCCCTTGCGAAGCGACAATCGTGAAAGTGGGCCACGTCCCACAAACAAACGTCCATGTGTATGGGGAAAAACGTAACAAGTGCCGTCGCTGCGGAAGGCGCATTCATTCAGAGCAACCATGTGGAGGCAACTTTGCCGTAAATAGTTCCAAAAACCCCCAATAGAGCGACAAGCACCGGACGGCTAGCCCTTCCATGTCTTAGCGCATGTGTACATTCGTGCCACGTAACACCCGCGAGCGGAGTCCACATATTAACTTCATAAGAGCGTACGGCATATGTACAACATCCCTTCGAACAAATGAATAGGCCGGTGCAACACTCATATGGTGTAGTGGGTTGACATGCACCACGCACTGTCACGCGAAGCTAAGCCGTAGGTGAGAACGATACACTTTGATCTCACGTGAGCGCGGGGCTCGCCTAATTACTCGGAAGGCACATAAAGCGTAAAACATTCGCCGACTATTTAGTCACTAGTTAAAATCCTATAATGCTGTGTAGTGACCGCATAGGCAGTCATAGCCGGACTATTGAAAACTGAGTGGTTGACATCACAGAGTCGTGTCGTCCGCAAGCACATGGCTCACACAAATGTCCTCTACATGGAAGTAGTTCACGAGCCACTTCTACTACGCGAATTCACACATTACGAAAGTCACCAAATTGGAGTGGGTCAATCGCAAATATGAAGATACAGGATGGTCATCCGAGCGTGGGTATAAAACAAATGTTTATGAAAGCAAACATCACCCACAAGTTCACGAGAATAGGTGGTGATAATTGCTTCACATCAATGACGCACTTGGTGCTTAATCACAACCATCCGGGATCGCCAAGCTTACTTAAAATGCGATGGAAAGCGCATACTTTCACGTGTCCATATAAGAAAAAAGCGGGTGGAATACAGCTCGGCACATCTTGGCCAGCTCGTCATGTCAACACCACGGAGGGCTGGAGCCCGCATGATTGCTACGGAGAGTATGCTTAGCAAATCATTATCAACCCATCAAGCTACGAACGGGAAAACGATGAACAGACGCATAATAAATATGAAGTGGTCGAGCGCGGAGAGAGCGAAATCACACAGAGAAATGTTTTAGGCGGTGCGCAATCGAGATCAATGTCATGGTAACCAAGGAGATATGCAGTTATACTAGGTGGCCAAATAAGGGCTATCTCGAAGCCACCACCGGCAGTGTTGGAATGCAACACTCGCGAGCGACCAGCTCGGTTCTTGTTCCCCAGAACCTACAAACCTCAAGCCTTCCGTTACAACCGGGCGACCCCGCGCCACCCGTGCTAGCATACAATCGCATAAATAGCTGAACGTGCTTGCACGTCCTCGACCCCGCCAATATACATGTGATTCCCGGAAATGATATTATTTTCATAACGCAAGTACTGTCGCGAAGCGCAAGCAATAGACTACAGAACAACACTACATAGTATTTCACTACCTAGGGTAGGAACGCCATACCACCCGTGTGTTTGAGACTCACGGCCACGTATCGTGGGTGTAGGGAGCCGTACGGCGGACCTGAGGACTCTATAAAGGTGTTGTACTTCTAGAAGCCCAAGGCCAAGCACGTCAGACCGTCATACGAGACGGTATGCATGGGGAACCACGCAACATGAACGTAAATCTGGTCCCGGGGTGCCCGACGAGGCGTGTCTAGCGCTAAGTCTGTGCCTTTAGTCGCCAACATATGTCGAACACCCGCTTCGTCGTGTTTTCGCGGCCGAGATGGGAGTAAACGGCGTCGACCGGTGCGTTTAGAAGCAGCGCCGTC
This sequence comes from Tetraselmis chui, assembly GCA_026401115.1. Lineage (NCBI taxonomy): Eukaryota > Viridiplantae > Chlorophyta > Chlorodendrophyceae > Chlorodendrales > Chlorodendraceae > Tetraselmis > Tetraselmis chui. The sequence continues at coordinate 48,241 of JAPMLY010001124.1, read as the reverse complement.
TAAAAACCCCATAATATAGTAAAAGGGCCGAAAGCGGCCGCTTCACCAATTTTGCAACCATGACACTCGCAAGCGATACACTAGGATCATGTAGCTAGTTACCGCTCAACAAGAGATATTCAGATGAACTTCGCGAACAGTAAATTTGGACACATCAATTAGCGGCCCCGGCTCGCATGTAACGGAAAGGACCGTACCGGGACTTTACGGTTATGTTATTGTGAGCAACATCGGCACCTATAAAGCCGTGCAATTTCCCAATCATACGCAGACGATGCATACCTCACAGAGTCACCATGAGACGCACGGCATGACGTGGTCCAACATTCAAGCGACCAACCGCTGTGGTGAGTGACGGCGTTGCCACACAAAATGCCGCCGCCCGCGATAAAAAGGTAAGCCCGAGGATGGGAATTGGCCCAGATCCACGCGTTTGAAATCATCGACGGGTACGAGTAGCACATGTGGTGTGGCCGCACAGGGGGCAACAAAGTCGTTAGACAAAGTTAAGGGGGAACAAGTATCAATTCGACTCGTAAGTCGGAAAGGGGGAGGCAAGATTGCCAATCAGTGTTACTCGAGAGAGAATGGCGACCGACCCACAGGTCGTTGCCTTTTAGCCTGGTGCTACGCGCCTAGAAAACCTGCATTTTCTGTCGCTCCGCTCCAGTGCGCAGTACAGCACAAGTTCGTACTGTTTACTTCCACTGCACTCAGAAAACTCCACGTTTTCTACGCACTGCGCACTGCCATGGAATCATGCAGGACCTGACAGATTCCACCACTCACTTGTTGGGTAGCTTCTGAGTGTACTGCTCACCGATGAGGTGGTCTGAACACGGGCGTTAAATTATTATAAATAATTGCTTACAAGAAAAAGCAGTGGAGGCCACCAAGTAAAAAGAAGAAAAGAGGAAAAAACCTCTTTTTATTATAAAATTATTGTAAAGAAAAAGAAGGAATATGAGTGGCAAGTAATGTCCCACTGTGTCAACAGTTTCAGCTACAGTACCGGCCACTTCGAAAAAAGTACTCCAAGAACGACTACTCCTCCACCCTGCTCGTATTCGTAGTATTGCCTCCCTTCTCCAACCTCCGCATGTGCTCACCATCACGCTCCACGTTCTAAATCGTCCGGGGGGGACGAGGTGAGAGGGCGCCTCCGGGATATGAGGGCCGGGGTGGTGAAGGGCATATCCGGCGGGGGGGAAGAAGGGAGGTGGTGGGAGGTGATCAACCCGGATGGCGTGACGCGAGGGGTCGTGGTGCGCATCGGCACGCGAGGGCTCGCGGGGCGCATCGTGACGGCGCTGTGCGACTGTGGGTTCGCCAACATTAGCTGCATGAGTAGTAGCAGCAAAGGATGTTTCTGCGTCCGGGGGTACGTAACCAGGGTGGGGATGTTCAAGCAGGTGGAGGGTGTGGCCGTCGTGGCTGTCCCGGAGGGGTTCGATGTGAGCATCGTGGCGGCGCTGAGCGACAGGGGGGTGCGGATTAGCACCCGAAGCAGCAAAAGCACCCTCGGCCGACTGCGAGTCGAGACGAGCTGTTATGCGCGCCACTTGCGCAACGAGCAGTGCGAGAGTATCCGGGGGGTGATCGAGGTTACTCTGGTGAGAGCCTGACTCAAGGGAGTCAGGAGGTGAAACAAGCAGAGTTTTCGGCGCCATTTCGAAAAAGGGCGAAAAAGAAAGAGCGGAATAAAAAATAGGCAGCGGTAAAAACCGCTAGCCGGACTCGTGCCTAACAGCGGTTTGCAAAGAGACGGCATGATGCCCGCCGACCCCTCGGCTTGTAGCCCCGGGGTGTCTCATAGCACCTTCTCTGTATCCTCCACCCAGTGTGGGGCACAAGTCGAGGCCAAGGCCAGGACAGGTGGAGCGCTGCGCTGGTGGCTTATTCGCTAGGAGAATATAAAAATAAAAAGGTAAGCTACGGCTGGCGTGCAACCTGTGGATGCGTATTCACCCGATGGTGCGCCCCCCCGTTCTCCAGCTTGGACCTGTGTGCACCTTGTCCACACACGACGAGTGCGTCGGTGTGTGGTGGCGGGTTTTAAATTGCAGTTTATACTGGCGATACCGCCGACTACAAGTTGAAAGTACTAGGTGTCTAGATAAACTTGCCTTATGCGGGAGAGCTGTCGATCGCAGCTCGCCGAACCAGGTTGTCGCGCGTGAGTGACGTGAGGCGGGGGCCCATAACCTATTGAACCATGCAAACACAGTTAGTGTGGAAGATAACTTACGCAAACGTAATTACAGTCACAGTCCCGCAAACGGAACAGTTACGGCGACAATTAGCCTACATGCGTGGTGTCAGGACAACAGAAGTGAGAGAGTTGTAGCCTAGCGACAGCTCTGTACCGAGTCAAACAGTTTATCGGTATGTCCGATCTAGACATGTACTAATCATATCTAGAGTAGCTTACATTAGCTATCTGCAACTAATACGTATGCGGTATTACTTACAACAGTTTCACGGGTTGAAATTCCATGGAGCAACATGGTGTGTGGCGGTGAGCGGGGGTGACACAACCTCCGAGGGAGGACGTACATTGATCCCTCACCAAACATGCAAAACAAGGGCGTCGTTGATGCTCGCGCTAGCATATCAGAAAAGGGGGAATAGCCAAGCGTTATTAGCCGCGAATTAGTTCATCCAATCGTCAATAGATGGGGGGGGGGGGGGGGGGGAGGCAAGATTGTCAATTAGTGCTGCTCGAGGAAAATGATGACGGATTCACCGGTCGTTGCCTTAGGAAGGCATGGTATTCAACGCTTAGAAAACCGCTATTTATGCGCTCCGTTACATTGCGTAGTACATCACAAGTTTGTAATACATACTTCCAATACGCGAAAACAACGTCGGATTTTACACACTACACCATGCAATCACGCATGACATGATATGGCCACTCATTGGTTGGGTAGGCTGACGCCCGCAGCCGGCGCAACGGCGGCGGCTGCGGAGGGAGGCGCGCTCGGAGGCCCGTCGGCATCCCGTCGCCTCCGCGTGGTGGACGCTAGAAACCCCGTAGCCGTGTAAGTTAGGCCTGACTCGGTAGGGGGCGAAAAGGGCCGGCACTGCGATCCGCGTGATCTATGGCTGTCGAGGAAGCTGTGTACGGAGGGATTTCGAATAGAAATATTTTTATGTGCACTATTATATCGGCGCCAAGATCTCCCGCTCGGCCCGTCCGACATGTTTTTCTTGTCGCCAAGTACTATTGGAGAATGTCGAACTTCGAGGGGTGGGACCTGTATCTCAAGAGCGTGTGGTGGTGATGAGTTTACGGCCGGATCACCGGTGGGACGCGGGTGTTGTAGCTCGCGCTGGTCAGCCGGGAAGCAGCGCTAGGGAAGGGCACTCGCTCGCCGTCGACGAGCCATGTGCCAGTCGCGCCTTCCCGGGGGGCGTGGCACGGCGCGATACATGCCGGGGGTTGATCGCATGCGGATAAGCAAGACTACGAGACAAGTACCCGCGTATCAAAGCGGAAAAGTCGGGGAAATGAGGGGGGGGATCCAAGCGCGCAGGCATGAACGCGAGCTTTCCCCTCTGTTTGTGCGTCTCGGTCTCCCCCACCTGCCCTCGAGGTGACGGAGGGGCTCGACAAGGAGAACGTTGCGTCGGGAGGAGCGGCAAAGAACTTGGGGCGGGGTCTACGGGATGCGACGGCAAGATCGACGAGCGCCTGCGTGAGGAGGGGTTTTCTGCCATCCTTCACCCTCCTATCTTCGGCAAGACCGAAGCCACGCGGGGGCTGGATTAGATTGGCCCGTCGTCCCTCCCGAACACCGACCGGCCTAGGCCAGTCGGCACCCCGGTTCGGTGGGAGCGGGCCGTGCATCGTGAAGGTCGAGCAGCAGTTGAGTTTTGCATTACTTGACATTTGGATTTATTTTTCAGGATTGGCTTATTTGATAACATATTTTTTTGTTACTGCTTAATTAGGCGGGGGGTTAAGGCAATTGCTGCGGTTGCTTACAGTTTTGGAACCCCCGAGAAACGTCGGTACACAATGCAAATAGGTGTGTCGACATGTGTATATGGTCGAAGAGGCCAACGAAACCCAACGAACTTTCTTGCATGCGGGTGAAGTTTTGCATGACTGAAACCATAAGTTAGATCGTAGGAAATCATATAATCTCCTTTAGAGATGAGGGCCGCCGGCGCAGCGGCGACCCCGGAGTGGGGTGCGCTCGCATGCCCGTCGGCACCTACCTCTACCTCCACACGGTCGGCGTTGGTAGCCTTGTAGCCATGCCATTGTGAAAGGTGGGGGTTCATCTGTTTGGGCCGTCGCATGCCCAATTACCATTATCAGACTCACCGGGGTTCGAACCCGCGACCTTTCGCGTACTAGGCATGCGCTTTACCGGCGCACCGGAAAATAATGGATGTCTCGTAGTGGCTTCTCACCACTAAGTTCTACTAACAACACTACCCCCCCCCCCCCCCCGGACATTCCGCGGACCGCAGTCCGGCTCCAAAACCAGTGTGGCGGTTAGACTTCGGAAACATAATTTCATACACAAATATGTTATGTTCTGTTCTGACGATGCTCAATTGCTAGGTGGAAATGCATGTGGAGGGAGAGATGAAAATATGTCTCACTGTTCGTACTTAATAATTATATTATAATCGAACAAAGGGGATTTTTAAATGGTTATGTCTCCTCCCTCTATTGCACTAGGCTTAAATAATGAAATGAAGTGAAATGAAATTGAAATGAAATTGTTTACAACAATACGAGATTTGACCGGTTGTTGTCTATGGGCCCCGTGCTAAGCCAATTTGGGACTCATAAGCGTGGGATAGACCGTGAACCACTAATCCCAACCTCTCCATTGGCAGTGACGATACCGTCTAAACATACACGTAACCAGGTTTTTTTTTGGATCTATACGTTTTTTTATATATACAATACGAAAAAAAGGTGTCGCTAGTCTCCACGATACGCATGCTCCAGCCGCGGCGGGGATGCTGATCAGCGAGGCTGTTCAACTTGAGTTGGTCGAGGCGAACGTGCCTGACCTCGGGTACCGTGCGACTCCGGTCGTGCCGGAGCTAGGGGGAAAGGTATGTGGAAAACCCCCTCGCTCAGATCTTCGTCGGTCCCGTCTCGATCCGTGCTCATCCCCGCCCGAGGTAGTAGGTGCTCCTCCCGACGCACTTCGCCACCTAGCCGAGTCTTCCCTTCTCCTTCGGGGGCTGGGAAGAGAAAATAACTAAGATGCAGACAATGTCCGGCCGGCACTCTTGCCCCCGTGCCAGATGTTCTCATGTCCCATGTCCTTGTTCCGCATGTTTCCAACACCCATATGACCGCGTTGTGGCCGGCCGTACCCTCCCCCGGTGGTTTACGTTGTTAGGGGGCCGCCTTTACGAGCAGTGTGCCGTTACGATAACCCTAGGCACACTGCCTGAGGCAGCCTGTCGATAACCGGGTACCGACTAGGGGAGGGGTGGGTCGGACACATGGATCGAGTCACCGAACAACAAAAGATGTTGGGTACGGGAATATCTTTCCAAAAGCCCCCCGTACCGGGGTTTTCCTTTGGCGGTTGATCCTAAGGATCGCCGTCGCTAGACCGTGCCGCTCCTCCGACCGCGACCATGTTAATCCATGTACACACGGAAAAACAAAAAGTCAAAGTCGGTACTTGGATAAGGCGTACAACTCCGTTCCGGGAAGCGGCGGTTCTATCCCCCTTCATGCCATTCCGTGTGTACATTGATTAATTGGTTATGGGCCCTCCGCGTTTGCGCGGGGTTGACTAGGGCACATGCCGGAGTTTGTCCATGAAGGGGGAGTGTTTACATATCCCTCCGTAGGGCTACTAATGGACACATCTGTACGCTAGACTCCGGGGGAGTCTTGGCCTTCCATCTATAGGTGTTCGCTTTAGGTGTTCGCCGCTCAGTCGCGATGCGATGCGATGGGTTCATATACACAATATGTTCCTATCGGGTACCAACTTTTGGCGGTACTTGGATAAGGCGTACAGCTCCGTTCCGGGAAGCGGCAGTTCTATCCCCCTTCATGCCATTCCGTGTGTACATGGATTAACAAGTGTTCGCTATAGGTGTTCGCAGCTTATTCGCGATGCGATGCGATGGTATCATATACACAATATGTTCCTATCGGGTACCGACTTTTGGCGGAACTTGGATAAGGCGTACAACTCCGTTTCGGGAAGCGGCAGTTCTAGCCCCCTTCATGCCATTCCGTGTGTACATGGATTAACAGGTTATGGGCCCTTCGCGTTTACTGCGGGGTATACTAGGGCACTGCCGGAGTTCATGGGATGATGTCCATGAAGGGGGAGTGTTTACATATCCCTCCGTAGGGCTACTAATGGACACATATGTACGCTAGACTCCGGGGGAGTCTTGGCCCTCCACCTATAGGTGTTCGCTATAGGTGTTCGCAGCTTATTCGCGATGCGATGCGATGGTATCATATATACAATATGTTCCTATCGGGTACCGACTTTTGGCGGTACTTGGATAAGGCGTACAACTCCGTTCCGGGAAGCGGCAGTTCTAGCCCCCTTCATGCCATTCCGTGTGTACATGGATTAACATACCCACCTCCGACTTGCGTAGCTTTAGGCGGCCTCGCCCCCGAGTAGACTTAAAACGCTCGCACGGCTGGCGGATGCTAGCGAGCGACGTGCCCTAGCGCTGCTTCCCATGTGCTAGGGCAAGGCACTCGCTAATAGTCGACCATCCATGTGAGATTCGAGTCTCTCTAGGAGTAAGGCTAGGAGCTATGCAGGACGGAGGAGGGTCTCAACATAAGCAACAACACGGTCTGGCGTCGGAGGTCAACATGATCGACCGCCGCCGGAAAAACCCGGTACAGAGGGTTTTCGGATAAATAATTTCCGTATTCATAATCTCCCCCCCCCCCCCTCCTCTCCCTCTCGATGTCCCGTGGCCCTCGTGGTGGTCGCGGCCTCTCCCGCGAAAATACCCCTTGATTCCTCCTCCAACCTCACTTGGCTTCCGAAAAAATCTAGACAACTCGTCAAAGCCCTCGGACGCAGCAGCAAGAAATGCGGCCCCCTTGTCCTTGCACAATCCTTCCTACACACAGCTGACAAAATATCCTCCGACACAAGCAAAGACAAATGTCAAGAACACATCCGCTACCTCCTTCACCCCGCTACCACGACAAATTGTAAGGGTATAGGGTTTTTAAGGTTTAGGGTTTGGGTTTTAGGGTTTAGGGTTTAGTGTTTTTAGGGTTTCACCACCTACGATGGTGAATCGCGCCATCACCACCTACGATGTTAACCCGAAATCATACCTCCTCCTCAAAACAAAAAGCGGCCTCCTCCCGAACACTACTACCACCTCGTCCTTACGCAAAATCACCCGGCCCGACTCGACCACCGTAGAGTCCCCCCGTGCAGTAATCGCCGCCGTCCACTCCCACTTCGACAAAGAACTTACCCGCGCCACACCGCTTAACCTGCCTCTCCCACCATGGGAGAACCCCGAAAACCCCGACCCGTTTGAATCAAACCCCGAGGCGATTCTGTCGGAATCGGGAACGGATAGTTACACCGAGGTTGTGCCCGCCCCACAGGGGGGCCGGCTGTGGTGACTAGAGAAGTGAGAGGAGAGAGATGGCGGCCGGCGAAGGCACCGGCAGGGCCGGCCGACCGCCACTAATAGGGAATAGAGTACCGCTAATAGCATAACACTAAGTACTAGGATGACTAATTGCTACCTTGTACATAACCAGTAGGCAACGGGATGCTAGTGCTAACACCCCCCCTCCATGTAGCCGTGGTCTTGACGTCGTCCTAGCTTGCGTCGAGGAAGGTGCCATCTTGGTCGAAGGTGTAGTGCTTGTACCGTGTGTCTCAAGCCGGGTAGATGTAGCGACATGCGCTCACAAGAACCGCTACCGGCGAGTTACCGAGAAGAAACGGTTCCAAATGTATTGCGTAATGTACTAGTCTAACATGTAGCGGGAACAACTGTCCCCGGGCGAGTTAGCCGACGCATGAGAGCGACCGGAGAGGAAGAAGCACAGCCAACAAGGCCGTTAGGAGCGTGTAGGCACGCAAAAGTATAGACGGGCGCTCGTTTTGACTCCCCCCTTTCGCCGTGGGAAAGTTAAGTTCCTCGCTAAGTTAGGTGAGCGTTGCGGCGTTGCCTGGGGAAAAGAAATAACAGTACTAATTAAAGTACGCTCGGGCCGAATTTTCGCGGGTCGGTCTTAAAAAACAAGATCCGGTCGAGAGCATCGGTAGGCTGAAGGCTAGGTGGGACGGAAAGCTGGGTGGGGCGAGCGTGGCGCCGGGCCCTTTATACACGCTCCTCTCCTTCTTACGTGGGAGATGGTAGGACAATCGGGGGCAATTAGCTCGAAGGCGAAGCGTGGTGTTGTTGGACGATGAATTACTAGCGTGGCGCCGAGCAACAGAGAGCAACATTAACACACGCTTTTACTCTTTTTTACGTGGGAGTAGGTAGGACTAGCGTGGCGCCGAGCGCTTTACACACGCTCTTCTATGGTGTAACTTGGTGGAGGGCCCATAACCTGTCACAATCGGGAACGAGGTCGTGCCGGCCCCACAGGGGGGCCGGCTGTGGTGACTAGAGAAGTGAGCTGAGAAAGATGGAGGCCGGCGAAGGCACCGGCAGGGCCGGCCGACCGCCACTAATAGGGAATAGAGTACCGCTAATAGCATAACACTAAAGACTAGGATGACGAATAGCTACCTTGGATATAAGTACTAGGCAACGGGATGCTAGTGTTAACATACTCCACCGCCACCCTCGCCGACATGGTCACCCGCGACACATTCGATAATAGAGTTCACTCTCTCGGCACCAGAAAAGGCCCTAGGCCCACACGATATACCCAATGAAATCATAAAGTTCCTCCCCATTGCGACCCACTCCGCCCTCTTCTTTCTCCTCTCTCTCCTCGCGCACATAACATTCACCCCCCCCCGATTAGTGCCACAGCACCACTTGCTTACTACAAAAAAGCTTACCCTAGCCTCCTCGGTATTTCCGCCCAATTGCCCTTATGGACAACGTGCTTATTAAGCTCTGGACATGATTGATTTAAGACGCATACTCCGAGTAGAAGAAACTTACGGCAGCGAATAACAAGATGGCTTCCGCCTCCTTCGCAACATCCATGACGCACTCGTCTTCATCATCATGATGATTGAGGACGCTAAAATCTACAACAAGGATATCTACATAATGTACAAGGACTTCAAAGGCACCGTCAACGCCGCAGACCACCGCATCATGTTTAAGCACATGCGTCAACTCAGTATGCCCCCTACATTCGTTGACACATGAGAAGAACTCTATGGAGTCTTTACCACTAATTACAACACCCATGTCGTAAGTAAAACCTTCTAGTTATTAGTTGCATATAGCTGCTATAAGCTATTCTAGATATGATAAGTACATGTCTAGATCGGACATTATTGAACCATGCAAACACAGTTAGTGTGGAAGATAACTTACGCAAACGTAGTTACAGTCACAGTCCCGTAAACGGAAAAGTTACAGCTACAACCAGCCTACAAGCGTGGTGTCGGGACAACAGAATGTTAGAGCTGTAGCCTAGCGACAACTCTGTACCGAGTCAAACAGGTTATCGGTATGTCCGATCTAGACATGTACTAATCATATCTAGAATAGCTTACATTAGCTATCTGCAACTAATACATATGCGGTATATAACTTACAACACTCCCCCTGCAGGTAGCTACGGGATGAAGCGTTGCATTGGGTCTTGACCTTCAGGGATCGCACTTTGGTGTCGTGCCAGTGCAGGTCATGGGAGGAGTTTGGTGAGCATGTCAGCGTCGGCAAAGCCTGTGAGTTGGAGGCTGTGGTCCAGGCCCCCCCCCAACGTCATGCGCATGTCGATGGTGCCATGAAGGTAGCGGAGGACCTTTTGCAGAGCGTGCCAATGTGCCTCCGTGGGTGAGGCTTGGGCGGAGCCAAGGATGCGCAAGACCGTAGAGACAGCGGGGCGCGTGTAGACGGGGGCGTAGTGGGGGCTGCCCAAGATACTGGGGTGGACGTCTGGGTCAAAGTCGGGGGTTGCGTCTGTCGGTCGGCCGATGACCATGGGGTCAATGGTGGGGCGACGACGGCCACGGGGGGTGTGGTCGCCACGCTTGGCTTGGGAAGAATGCTGTCCATGGAAGTGAAGAGGTGGGCCACCGGGAAAGGGAGAGCGGCCGGCCATGGAAGGCGGGTGGTCACGGGAGGGGGGGACGCCGTGAGAGGGCGCCTCCGGGATGAGAGGTAAGGGGTGGTGAAGGGCATATCCAGCGGGGGGGTAGGGGGGGGTGGCGGGAGTTGTTCAACCGCGACGTCGTGACGCGAGGGGTCGTGGTGTAGGGCAGAATCAGCGGGGGGTATTGGGGGGGTGGTTGCAGGTGTTCAACTACGAGTTCGGGACGCGAGGGCTCGCGGTGCGCATCGGGACGGCGCTGTGCGACGGCGGGGTCGCCAACAAGTGCTGCAGCGGTAGCAGCAGACAAGGCTGACTGTGCGTCGTGTGGAGCGTAGCCAGGCTGGGGATGCACAAGCATGGGGAGGGTGTGGACGACGTGGCTGTCCCGAAAGTGTCCGAGCTGAGCATCGTGGCGGCGTTGAGGGACAGGGGGGTGCGGAGTAGCACCCGCAGCAAGACGAGCAGCAATGGCGGCCGACCGCGAGTCGAGGTACGCTTCAAGGCGCGTCAGTTGCTCAAGGAGCAGCGCGAGAACACCCTGGGTGGTATCGACATTGCTCTGCTGAGAGCCTGGGTCAGGGGAATCAGCAGGTGAAACGGGCGGAGTTTTCGGCGCCATTTCGAAAGAGGGCGAAAAAGAAAGAGTTGAATAAAAAACAGGCAGCGGTAAAAACCGCTAGCCGGACTCGTGCCTAACAGCGGTTTCAAAGAGACGGCCTGATGCCCGCCGACCCCTCGGCCTGTAGCCCCGGGGTGTCTCATAGCACCTTCTCTGTATCCTCCACCCAGTGTGGGGCACAAGTCGAGGCCAAGGCCAGGACAGGTGGAGCGCTGCGCTTGCGGCTGAGTCGCTAAGATAATATAAAAATAAAAGAGATAAGCTACGGCTGGCGTGCAACATGTGGATGCGAATTCACCCGATGGTGCGCCCCCCCGTTCTCCAACTTGGACCTGTGTGCACCTTGTCCACACACGACGAGTGCGTCGGTGTGGGTGGCTGGCTATCGCCGTCGAGTGGCTGACTTAAGAGTGGTGATGGCGGGTTTTAAATCGCAGTTTATACTGGCGATACCGCCGACTACAAGTTGAAAGTACTAGGTGTCTAGATAAACTTGCCTTCTGCGGGAGAGCTGTCGATCGCAGCTCGCCGAACCAGGTTGTCGCGCGTGAGTGACGTGAGGCGGGGGCCCATAACCTATTGAACCATGCAAACACAGTTAGTGTGGAAGATAACTTACGCAAACGTAGTTACAGACACAGTCCCGCAAACGGAACAGTTACAGCGACAACCAGCCTACAGGCGTGGTGTCGGGACAACATAAGTGTTAGAGCTGTAGCCTAGCGACAGCTCTGTACCGAGTCAAACAGTTTATCGGTGTGTCCGATCTAGACATGTACTAATCATATCTAGAATAGCTTACAGTAGCTATCTGCAACTAATACGTACGCGGTATTACTTACAACAGACATACCGATAACATGTTTGATTCGGTACAGAGCTGTCGCTAGGCTACATCTCTCACACTTTTGTTGTCCCGACAACACGCCTCGGGCTGGTTGTCTTTGTGACTATCCCATTTGCGTGATTGTGACTGTAACTACGTATGCGTTTGTTGCCTTCCATATTGTTCGTGTATGCACGGTTTAAAAGGTTATGGTACCCCGGCTCGCGTCACTCACGCGCGACAACCTAGTTTGGCGAGCTGCGATCGCCACCTCTCCCGCTGAAGGCAAGTTTATATAGAAACGTAGTACTTTCACCTTGTAGATGGCGGTATCACCAGTATACACTGCGCTTTAAAACCCACCTCCACCCCACCTAAGTCAACTGCTCGAAGACGACAGCCACCCACCCACACCGACGCACTCGTCGTGTGTGGACAGGGTGCACACGGGTCCAAGCTAGAGACGGGGGGGGGCGTACTATCGGGTGAATACGCATACAAATGGTGCACGCCAGCCCTAGTTTGCTTAAATACATATATCTACTTAGCGACTCAGCCGCCAGCGCAGCGCTCCACCTGATCTGGCCGTGGCCTCGACACTGGGTGGAGGATACAAAAAGGTACTTTGAGACACCGCTGGGCTACAAGCCTAGGGGTCGGCGGGCACCACGCCGTCTCTCTGAAACCGCTTTTAGGCACAAGTCCGGCTTGCGGTTCTTACCGCTGCCTGTCGTCATGTTCGTTCTTTCGTCTGCCGCGATGGCACCTAAAACTCGCTTGGCCGACTCTCCTCCTGCCATGCATGCTGATTCCCTTGACCCGAGCTCTCAGCAGAGATCGCTTGCTCTTGCTCATGTTACGCTCGCGCTAGTCCTTGAACAAATGGCGCTCGCTAACGCTCGTCTCGACACGCAAACGGCCAACGCTGCAGTTGCCGCTGCAGCTACAGTTGCCGACCCCCCTATCACGCAACGCCGTCACGATGCGCACCGCGAACCCTCGCGTCACGAGCAGCCCGTGGACAAGCTCCCACCACCTCCACCATACCCTCCTGCCGGATATGCCTTTCCAACCCACGGACCTCTCTTCATGGAAGCGCCGCCGCATAACGTCCCCACCTCTCGCGGTCACACGCACCCGTACGGCCCGCCGACTACATTGCCCGGCCACTCTCCCTTTCCAGGTAGCCCACCTCCTCCTTTCCATGGCCGGCATTCACCTCCTACCTAGCGTGGTGCTCACAACAGCCGTGGCGGCCGTCACCCCACCATTGACCCGATGGTCATCGGTCGCGCGGCCCATGAAGCAACCGGTTTTGATAAGGACGCCCTCAACCGGTCCATGAAGATGTCAGTCCCTACCATGGGGCCAACCACGGACTTCAAGCAATAGAAGAGGAACTTCCTGAACTTCCTCTCCCTCAAGGCAGTGTACCTTATCCCCCAGCTGGCCATTCGCGAGTCGGGCGTCTGGTTGGATGAGCAGGCACAACATTACGCCTACACACTGTTGCTTCATGCAGCCAGCGCCAATCAGCGCGATGACCAGGCAATGGAGTGTGTCTCACTAGTACGTCCCGACTGCGCCACTGTCGCGTGGGATATCTTGTGTGAACGCCTAGACTGCCGCCGGTCCTTTGCTCTCTCTCTGTCCTTGTTGGACAACCTCATGCTCAGACAACGCCCTCGTCAGTCCCTCATTGACTATGCCCGCTTCATGAGGCAAACGTTCGATGACCACATTAAGACATGTCAGATGGTTGATGGTTCCGCGACCATCCACCCCCACAACCTCGGCCTCCTCATGATGCGTGGCATATCAAGCACCGGCCCTTTCGGTAAGGCCAAACAATGTGTTATTAACGACTTTGACACCGACTAATGTTGTCTGCTGATGAGGTGATGGCCAGGATCCTCCACCTCGCACACAACATGGACGAGGAAACCTCTGCTCCGGGCGTGCAAGCCCCCGACACATCACCCCCTCCCATTTCTGCGTTTGTCGCTGCCGGTCGCGGCTTGCACAACGGTCGAGGACACCACCCCCGTGGCCCTCGTGGTAGTCGCGGCCTCGCCAACAAGTGCAGCGCATGTGGTAGCCTACACCACATAATGTCCTCATGCACTGCCCCGGATGATGCCCTCCTGAGGTGGACCCCCTCCTACAGCCCCTCGCCAAGCTCGGCTCCGATCTCATCCCCTTCGCTACGGCGAACTTGTTGCCCACATGTCCGCCTACCCGCCGACACTCGTTACGGCGTGCTGTGACCCTGAGCATTGCGAAGCCAAAGAGGACACCTTCGAGCAACCTCACGTGCATGGATTTATCATTGGTCCCCCACACACACCTACCGGCACATCGCCTACTGCCGTCGCTCTCCTCTCTGCCCGAAAGTGTGTGGAACCGAAATCGTACCGGGCTGCGTTGGACAGCGCCCATGCCCCCCAGTGGCAAGCCGCTATGCAGCATGAATATTCCTCCCTCGTGGACCACGGCACATGGGGCTCGTCGACCTTCCCCCTGGTCGCGTGGTCGTTAACAACATGTGGATCTACAAAGTCAAGTCCGACACCACCGGCGATGTCACCCGCTCCAAAGCACGGTTCTTCGTCAAAGGGTGCACCCAACGCGCTAGCCTAGACTATGCAGGGACGTTCTCCCATGTCATCCGCATGGCTAGCTTGCGCCTCTTCCTGACCATCGCAGCCGCCCGCGACCTTGAGCTGTGTCAACTTGACATCGTCACTGCGTTGCTCTACGCCCCTATCAACGAAGACGTGTACATCCGCCAGCCCCTCTGATTCAGTAATGGCACGTCCAAGGTGTGTCATCCTAAGCGCTGCCTCTACGGCCTTAAGCGGTCCCCTCGCGAGTTCAACATGCTCCTCCATGCATGGCTCGTCGACCATGGGTGGCAACAATGTGTCTCCGACCCGTGCATCTACGTCTTCCGCACCGGTCCCGTCTTCGCCATGATCGCACTTTGCGCGGATGACATTCCCGCGGTCTGCAATGACGCCGCATGGCTTGCATCGTTCAAGGCTCAGCTCGGCGCACGGTTCAAGATTAAGGACATGGGCTCCTTCTCCCAACTCCTCGGCATGCACATCACCCACAATCGATCGGCTCGCACCATCTTGCTGGACCAATCCAAGTACCTGCGCGACATTCCCACCAAGTACGGCATGACCGACTCTAATCCATCGTCCCTTCCTATAGACCCCGGCTTCCTCGCCGGCCTCACGCACATGACCTCACCCCCTCTCACCGGGTCGGCCAAGGACTCCTACCCAAGCCTCAAGTCTGCAATGCGCGGCCGTTTGCACTCGCCCCGATGTCTCCACGGCGTTGAGCATCCTCAGCTCCGCAAAAGCCTCCCCCACGGACGCAAACATGCATGCTATGAAAAAGGTCCTTCGTTACCTCCATGGCACCATCGACATGCGCCTGGCGTTGGGGGGGGGGGGGCACGGTTCACAATCTCCAACTCGCACGCTTTGCCGACGCTGACTGGGCAAACGATAACAACACGCGCAAGTCTCGTTCGGGCTATCTCTTCACCCTCGGACGCGGGCCCATCAACTACAAGTCCAAACAAGAGACTTGTGTGGCTCAATCCACGTGTGAAGCCGAGTACTACTCTGCGGTTGACGCCACCAAGGAGGGACTCCTCCTCCGGCAACTCATGGAGGAGATCTTCAACTACACCTTCACTGAAACCACCACCATCGGGGAGGACAACCAAAGCGCCATTGCGTACTCCCTGAATGCCTTGGTCAGCGAGAAGACCAAACACATCAATTTGAAGTGGCACTTCCTCCGAGACCACGTGAAGCAGAGAACCATCAAGTTGAGGTACCTCCCCACTGACCAAATGGTGGCTGACATGTTCACCAAGCCTCGTCTAGGACCCGCAATGGCAAGACACCGAAGTGCAATCCTTGGAGGACATGGCCCAATGCAACGCCTCATCCCGTAGCTACCTTATGGGGGAGTGTTGCAAGTAATACTTTCTAGTCTATAGTTGCAGGTAGCTACTTTTAGCTAGTCTAGATA